>JAVQJL010075574.1:0-46931 GCA_036024295.1 Nannoperca obscura | reverse complement strand
CTATCTATCTATCTATCTATCTATCTATCTATCTATCTATCTATCTATCTATCTATCTATCTATCTATCTATCTATCTATCTATCTATCTATCTATCTGTTGTTTGGTCCAGTGCCGGTGGCACACAGTGCATACTTTAGCATACTTTAGCTGAGCAAGCTGGGCCCCAGCTGTGAGAAATGCTGTCTCACAGCAAGAAGGTCCTGGTTTTAAACTAAGCTTGGGAGTTTCTCCTAGTTTTCTTATGTGTTTCCTTCCAGATGCTCCCGGTGCTCCCTCTCACATCAAAAGACCTGCATGTAAGCTTCTGCACAGTGCTGTGACTACACACTGCCTTTAAATAGTTAAAATGGGTCAATACAGGAGAGTAGTTTCTCAAAACATCTTTAACTTCATTATGCAAAAGAAATCCACATAAAAAATGACAAGGTAGTAGTAGTAGTATTAAAAAAAGCCCAAGTGTTGATTCTCAACTTAAATTGCAACCAAACCTGCAATCTAAAACATAGCCAGGTATGGCAGCCATATATAAGCCTTTGTCAGCTCATATTTGGTATTGCACTGCCAGAAAACTACATTTGATAAGCCTCGAGCAAATGAGTGGTGAGTCAATAAAGAGTCCTCACAGGTGTAGCGTAACCAACATGTGGTAAGTGTGAAAATGCTCATGCAGAGTGGATCTTTTTTCTCTGGCCTGTGGGGACTCTGGCTACAGTCGGCATCGATTTTCTCAGCTGCTGGAAGTGGAAGGTTTCTATTGGATTTATTTGCCCCTTTTTCTTTTCCTTCTCTCTCCACACCTCTTGTTATTTTGTCTTCTTGTTTCTCCTTTCTTCCGTTCAAAGCATCCCTCCCCCTTTTCCCCTTCTGCTGTCTTTGTCTGCCTTTTCTTTCATCTCTTTCCCTCTCTCCCTTTGTTCTGTTCTCTCATTTTCTTTCTTTCTGTCTCTCTCTCTCTCTCTGTGTGTGTTTCTCCCTCTCCTGTGTCTTGTGTTTTTGTCCTCTGCAGCCAGCGCCGCCAGACAACCTGGACAGTGAATTTGCATTGCAACACAGAGTTCGCCATCACACCCTGCACTGCGAGTAGATGTCGCTGAAACAGGAGAGACCGGTTCCCCCTCGCACTGACATTTCCTCCACCGCCTCTTCCTCCCTTCCTCACTCCCCTCTTCATCTCAAGAGCTGCCGTCGACAGGCTGCAGTAGGATAATTGAGAGTTCTATAGATCGCATGGGGAACATCGATTCCCTCCACTGCTCTATTCTCTACTTACTTTCAACTACACCTCCTCTCCCCCGTCCTCACTTGTTTTTGCTTCTTTCGCTCTCTCTCTCTCTCCCTCCCCACCTGTCATTCTCGTTCCCTGCGTCTCCATCCTTCTGTGATCACAAGTTGTAACCGCTGTGATTTGCTGTATAGATAACTCAACCACCCCCTGATCTATCTGCCTGGTAATCTTTCTGTGTATGCCTTTTTCTGTCTCTCTGCTGTACAGCGCATCATTCTCTATTGTGGCCAAGAGGAGAGATGGATGGCAAAATAGCCTCTGGGGCTGACAAGAAATTAAAAAACAGAGGAGAAAGGAGCAAAACAGAAAGCAAAGGCACAATTTCACAAATATTGAGTTGCACTCGTTTTTGCACTTAACAGCTGTCTTCAGGATTTAAAATCTTCTTTAACCTGCCTCCTCCGCCTTATTTTCATCGTCTTGTTAAAATGTGAAATCGTTGAGGGATTGCTGCTTTTCTGTGCCCTGTTCTATACACATCCAAGTAATAATAAAATCCTGAGCCATCCATCCATCCAGTCATGATAATCCACAACCTTTTGGTGAAAATAAATGTCAGTTTTTATACTTCCTTTTTGCAATTAAAACAGCACAATAGTGATTCAAGCTCATGAAAGCCTTTGTATTTGTGGCTCTAAACATGCAGCAGCAGCAGCAGCTGTTTGATTTGGAATAAATATATGAACTGAGTAGTTTGCATGAGCAACAATAGCAGCCAAAGCTAAAAAGAGCTCCGTCTACAGCAACATAAACTTAAGACACATAAAATCCCAGACAAAATACTTTTCTCCTTGTTGGAAAGATGAGTGCTTTCCACAGAGTAAAGAACATAAACTCGAGAGCGACAAGGCACCACAGACAGACAGACAGACATATGAAAACAAAAACAGGTTCCCATATATTAACGCTTCAACATTTCAAGGCCAAGACTAAACATTTCATTTTTAAAAATGTATTTTCTTGACCTATTTTTTCAGCCCTGACTTAAGATGAGCGTGCAGTATAAAAATAAAACAAAAGTCCTCTTGCCAGAGCAGAGGGTTGTGTTTTCTTTGCTGTTGCGAGACAGCGTTGTTTGCAGATTGATCTGCCTTTCTCTACTCTGCTTCTCTCCTGATATGGATTCTTTGGCTCGGTCTTGACTAGCTCGCTTGCACTCAGTCATCTTGATCTGGTGCCGACGCCGAGCAGCAAACACAAACAGCGACCCTCAGTCTCTCCTGAGCGTTAGGGTCGCTCATTGTTTCACCTTCGAGCTGCTACTGGTGAGCTGGTAATGCAGCCATCACTCTGGGTGTATTATTTGGATGTCCACCTCAGTTACAGTCTGTAATATAAAATGTCTTCATATATTTCTTATGTGGGAAGTCCAATTTTGGTGACTCACCCTGTAGGTATTTTCTGCTGTCTCTGTGACTCGTGAATCCTTTTCTCAGAAACCCACTGGATGATGTCAAGAAAGCATTGTCACCCAGCCAAAAGTGAAATAGTTTTCCTTTGTTGGAAGTTGTCACTGGGGAGATAAAGAGTTTTCTCCCAGAGCTGGACAAGGGCCCTAGAACATGTCAAGGATTATAGATATTGTGTCAGAGCTGCTGTTGAGTTGTTGTCACGGGGCCCACGGTTTCGAGCCGGGGCCCTGCCTCTAACAGTGGCACCATGTCTCTCATTTGTAGATCCAGCCTGTATAATAAATAAATGAGACATACATTTTTTTAAACTCATCCCATGAAATGTTATTTCAGCATTTTTATCTTTATTTAAATCTCTGTGTTTATTTTTTCTGAAGCTATTTTTCTTGACAGTGGACCAGTGTTATTAAATCCCACCCTTTTTTTCAGCCAATCACATGTGTCCCAGCTTTTCCTCGCTGGCTCAGCACCCACCTGCCAGAAAAGGGCTGCCAGCTACATAACTAGCTTCTGTTGTGCTAGAGGAATCAATGAGAGTGAGTCTTTTTACTCTTCACAGATTAATGTCCCATATTTCTATTTAAAGAAACATGTTTTAAGACAAGTAAAAATACTCTCCTTTGAATGACATTTTTCCTCTGATATGGTTTTTCCACAAAAACATGAAATGACCTTGTTAAACGTCCCTCAAATTGTAATGTCACAAAGTCACACTCTTGCGTGCACATCTTAAAGTCAGATTTAAGGTGAGCGCAGAGAAACTTTCCACCTTCAGCAGATAAAAAGATAACAGCCTTCTAGTGTCAAACTCAGCACGTATATCCTCCTGCACAGTGGAGGTCAAACATCCGAGTGAAGCAGCAATAAGCAAAACACATTTTTGAGTGGAGGGGGGACTGCATTGTCAATGCTCGAGCCTACCTGCTCTATAATGCACTCGAAATATGCTATCATTTATTTTTTCAAAAGGTTTTTTTAAGCAGAGAGTATCTCATTTGTGAAGGAGCCCGGGATTATATTCCTGATTTATTTGTCTTTTAATGACAGCAGAAGGCAAAATCCTTGGTGGTGTTTTTTCCCCCGCTCTCATTTCCAGTCAAGGTGTTGTTTATCTTTTGCACCATGCTGTTACATGTCATTTTCACTTAGCTTAGCTTTGGTACAGCCTGACCTGTTGCAGGAGCTTCACCGCAGTCTAACCATCTGTTTCAAGTAGAAACGAGCTGCAGCTGAAGGCGGTATAGTTTTGCTGTTTCTGTCTACAGTTGGAATACAGAACTAAATTTCTCTTTGAAATCGGTCAGAATTTTAAGTCTCTTCGTCTTCACAGGGTGTGTGCTGACAAAGGGAATTTACAGTATTGAACAATGGCAATTAACAAGAGGCAGTAAGGAAGTGGAGCAGGTTGAAGAGGGAATGACTTAAGGAGAGATGAGAGACCCTTTACTTCTTCATCAGTAAATCCTTGCTGATGGGCACGAAGGATTCTCTCTCCCAAGCCTTTTCTCTCTCTCTCTCTATTTTAATGAGCACACACACACACACACACACACACACACACACACACACACACACACACACTCTCTCTTTCTCTCTCTCTATCTGGATTCATCTCCCCATGTTTGTTCCTTTCTTTCTCTTCTGACACACACACACACACACACACACCCTAAAGAGCAGAGATTGCCTCATTCTATCATCATTGGCCTTATTTTGAGCGAAGCGTGTACGGGAAAATACTGCAGAAAAGCCTAAGTCAGGAGAAGAGCAGTGTCTGGTTTTTATCAACAAAGCATTATATTACATTCGAAACCACCCCCTCTGTTTGGTGTTAATCTAATGGCCCATTACCCCACCTGTCATGATGCGAAAATATTGAGGAAAAGAATTCTACCTGCCGCCCGTCTCCCACGCCTGAATGGGGATGAGCACCTACCTCTCACTGGTGTGTGTATGTGTGTGTGTGTGTGTGTGTGTTTATGCATGCATATATGGCGTGTGTATATGTGAAGTGTGCATGCATGTGTCTTTCTGTATTGGTGCGTTGCTGTGTATGCGTACATAAGGGGATTGTTGATTCCTTGGCAAGCAGAACTATCTAAACAGACTAAACAATGCCACTTTAAACATCCCTGTGATGTACACACACACACACACACACACACACACACTGTTTGTGATCTGGCATGTGATCTGTGAGAGCAAACCCCAGAGTGGACACAGGGACGGGGGTGATAGCTCTTGTTTATCTGCCGCTGGGGCTGAATGTTTACCACAGTAACACGCAAGTCTGTGTGTGTTCATATACGTGTGTGTGTGTGTGTTCATATACGTGTGTGTGTGTGTGTTCGCCAGTGCTAGTGCATGTGTGTGTGTGTGTGTACATCTGGATGCACGTGCATGCACATGCCTTTTGTGGACCAACCCAAGGCTTTTGGTTGCCTGGCAACCAGATAGAGAAACTTGTACCTACAGAAAAAGGATTTCACTTACTCCCTCACAACCCCCAAAATAACCAAACCTGTGCAAACACACCCACCTCGACATTAACACACACACTCATCCACCCACACACGCACACACATTGTACAAAGCACACCCACTCAGCACTGTTATAAAAACCAGGATTAACTGCATTGTGACCTTTGTTTAGATCATCTGTATAATGTGCGCGTTAGAGTCCTCTGCAAGATCCAAAATAACCACAGCTGTGCAAATACGAAGAGACACACACGCACACACATAATACACAAATGTAAATCAAGACACCTCGATTAAGTATGCAAAGTGTGAATTATATTTTTGTTTCCTGGACTTCCAGGAAGTGTTTCCTTGTTGTGTGTCTGAATCCTTGTAAGTGAGTTACAGTGTTTCCAGCGTCTTACAGCCCCTGGCACGCTGCTTAGCTGCTTTGAGACATATAAAAAAACACCTAAATAAATAAATAAAATCTATTTGAAGCTAATTTTTGAAACCCTCCTTGCAATCTCCTCTCGCACTTTGCCCACCACCTCTTGATCCTCCCCGCCCCCCGACATCTATCAAGAAAATAAATACGATCCATTATCATTATAGACAAGAAGAGATACAAGGACAAAAAGAATAAAATGCCTCGCGTCGCTACTTTTGACACATTCATCACATTTGTGATGAGCAGGATTGGCAGGCAGTGCTTCTCACTTCGGCAGCTGAAACAAGACCGGGTAAGACTTTGGGACTGGAGAGGCTTGAAGTGACGCCCACGCTAATGTTCTAATCTTATTCTCGGGCCTATATTTGGATCCCACCCATGTAAATTTAGCTTCATGGATGCCTCGACACACCCAAGGCGCTCCGGATTCTATCTCACATTTGAATAAGTCTGTTTTTCATGAGCAAATCTATTCCACGATTACACAGCGAATAATTACCTACAGCTGAATATGGAGGACGAAATCATTATTCACCGTCAGATTATTAATCACTACTCCAGACCTGATATGGCTCCTCAGCTGTGAAATTATAGTTCTACTTTAGCAAACAACAATAATGGACTGTACTGAATTGAACAGGGTGAGAAAGAGGGAGGGACTGAAAGAGAAGCTGAGGCAGACTGAGGAGGAGGAGGAGGAGGAGGAGGAGGAGGAAGGAAAGTGGGATATGCAGAGAGGAATATCAACCTGAGAGCAAGAGAAACGACGGAGAGGGTGAGAGGAAGAACACAGGGAAACTGAGTTTGCTGTGTGCTGGAATCCAGAGCAATAATTACAGCACTAGGTCCTTCCATTGTGTGTCTTGGAAAGCCGAATCCAGCCAAAGCCAATTTCAAATCATCTTTCTTGAAGCTATTGTCAGCATCCCCGGTTGGCAGAAAGCGAAGGGAGAGAGACAGAGTGGGAGATGGGAGGTGGGACAGAGGTAAGTGCTCAGGGAGAGGAGACAGAAAGGGACAGGAAGACACGATGTACGTGAGGATGAAAGGTGGAAAGCTTCACCGGCTGACTTGCTGGGGAAGCCCGGCCCTGATGCTACATGTGTAAAGCTCATATGCAGTTCAGCAAAAACACTGGAAAATGTACTACCCAAAATTCACAGTAATTTAGGAAACAATGTGTCTCTTTGATTTCACGCAGACCTGAACAAAAGCAGAATCCTCCTTTGTAAGGCGCCATGGTTTTTGTTGGCTAACATGATATTTGCCAGATTTCATCAGCTACAGCGAGTAGGTTTCCGTTTCCAGTTAATGCTTTAAAGCTGCAATGCTGGAAAAGGATAAATATTAGAAATATTCAGATGGTGGCGGCATATATTATATAATTCTAGAGCACTGACACTATTTCACCTCACCAGCTGATGATTCATATAAGAGGCATGATGGAGGAGCAACATTTACAAACTCGTTAGCAAAGCGTTGCTTATTTATACATCTCGGCCGGTAAAGAGCAACGTAATCATTCATCAGGAGTTATGTTTGTGTTCACCTGATGAATGTAAGTCAAATATTGACTCTCTTTTTGCTCTGTTTTTGGTCTCTACTAACTCCTGAAGGAAATATCTGGCTCTTAAGCCGCTAAATGCTCCACTATGTTCACCAGCTAGTCACTAACTGTGTCTGTCTGTTGTTTGGGGCTGAGAAGGTACTGTACAGAGGGGTTTTTAGAGCTTTTGAAAAACATCTGAAAACAGCTGCCTGCTGAGAGCAGATAAACACAGTTTAATCCACTCCTCACACTTTTGGTTTTGGGAAGGCAAAAAAAAAATAGACACCACCCTCCAAACTTAACTGAGTATGGCTTTTAATGTTGCTAAGGTGCTAATTGACCAATAAGTGCTTTTCCATCCACCTGCTTTTATGTGCATTTTCAATTTGGGCATAAAGAAACCTGAGTGGAAACGCCGGGAGTTCAAAAAATTGTTGAAATATCTCAAAAAGGTTTTTACGCTTGGATGAGGTTGAAATATTTGGAGCAAGTGTGGAGACTTGTAACCTTCCTCACATTTATACATGAATCAAACGGCACATTTCATTACATTTTGCACATCGTTTGAGGTTTGATTGGCATCTTTTAATTGTCACCTCATTGTGCCCTCTTCTTCTGTTTATCTCAGTGAACCAAACCCTGATATTTCATAACGGAAGTGAATAGAAATGCACATTCATTCGGTTTCCTGGAAATGTGATTCACGTTTGCGCTACATTTGGATAGAATCAGCAAATTGCTCTTATTATTGACTGTACGTGAGTGTGCATGTTACTGCCCATGTGTGTTATACATGCCTCCGTCGGCATCTGTGGCTCTGTGTGTGTGTTTGTATTGTTGTTCTTCTTGCTGCAGGGAGACAAGTCTTGCTGGGAGCTATGACGAGTGATGCGTCCCAGAGCAATAATATTAAGGGGGGTACAATTTTACAACATCCCCTCTCTGTTGGTATTGAAGCCCTTGGAACATTGCTCTGCTCATTTTCATACATATTGCCTCTTCTGTCTTCTTTGGATGCACCTCTACCGAGATCCATCACAGAAAGAAAGTGTTTTCTTTAAGACGTATCTTACCGTAGTCAACACTGCTGAAATGCACCTTTGAAGCAATTTTTCACAGCGGCAGAATGTTTTCAGTGCTTTTTTAAACAAACACACCTCCAGAGGAACTCAGGAGCAGTCAACCTACAACACTGGCAGCCTTGGGAATCGTCTGTAACCAGCAGTGTTCAGCCTTTCTTTTCGTTCCCTGCACTCAGTATAGATTGTTGCAACAAACACAGACCTAAAAACAAGACTCTTTGTTAGAAATGGCCATATACCGAAGAATAAATGATATTTCCTGAGTCTAAATGTTTTCTCTATATTACAAGCATAAATAATATTACTTCAAAGTAAAAGCTGGAACCTACTCGCACTAACATAATTGCTGGCATGGGGAGCAAATTGTATTTTATCTTCTGTAAGAGTCACACTTAAGACCTCTTCTTAAATAAAATGAAAAAAGACAATTGAGAGGATGGGGTTTGTGGAATTAACAAACACATCACAGGCCACAAAGAGCTTTCCTTAATAGATGTGTAGTGTTTTGTCCTCCAAAACCAAAAATGTCCCTTTAAAGCATCATGCCGTAGAGATTAAGAGCTGAAAGGTTAGCGACCCTATTTCTTAGTGTAATCCACGGTAAAGCCTCAAAGTTAAGCATTGTACAAGACACCATATAGGGATACTTGAAGGATTATAAGGTGTCATCAGATAACCAACCTACACAAACCATGAGCTGAACCACAGGAGAAGACGACATCCGAGGCGTCGACTCTCAACCCCTCGGGCCAAATCTGCTTCCGCAGATAACGGCATTGCCTCCGCAGTCTGCAGAGGGCAAGGGGGAGTTTTCTCTTATGAATCTGACCACTAAAGGTGACCGTAGAGAGAGAGAGAGAGAGAGAGAGAGATCCTTATCCTTGAATGCTCACTCCGCTGTTGGTTGACATTCATCTCCTGGCAGAGAGCCCGGCGCTTCACTTGTTGACGTGTGGAGTGGACATCACTGGCCTGACCTGCCATGACACTGCAGTAATACCGTTTCAACAGGAAATAACATAAAGTGGGTGGAAGTCCTTGTCCAGCTAAACACCACCTTGCAGTCTGCTTGACACGTTGGCAGTTTCCAGTGGGTTTTATTTAGACGCAGCAGTTTGGGCAGTACAGCTACGACGGAGGAGAAGGTATCACACTGTAGGGAGTGCACTAAAATTAGACTGAAACAAAAAGCAGAAAAAGTACTTGAGATCAGACCTCTAACAACTTGAGACTCTACTTGAGAAACTACTTTGTTACTTGAAGTAGGTACGCTACCAAACATCGTCATTTTCAGAACAGGTTCTTATATAAATCAAAAAGGTTCAATTTTCAGGTCCTAAGGTAAAAGTTCTTTAACATATTTCTCTTACTTTGAAGCAACTATAATTCAGTAGAGATTAATTGTATTACATGACTTTATTTAGTTTTAGCGCATTGTTTATCTGTCAGGCCTGAAACTTCACTGTTTTGGTTCACTCTAACCGCTTACTGTTTTCAGCAAAAAAGCTCCCAAAAATCTATTGTACACTACCTGCTCAGCGCCAAACAACAGACGGACAGAGTTAGTGACTACCTGGTGAACACAGTGGAGCATTTAGCAGCTAAAGAGCCAGATGGAGGTGTGTTGGCTGAGGGGTACAGCTGTGTGCCCATCAACCAGCACGTCATGTGTTCGACCCCCGACTCCCCCAGTCACCTCCCCACTTGGAAGTCGCTTTGGATAAAAGCGTCTGCTAAATGCCTAAAATGTAATGTAATGTAATGTAATGTTTACCCCTGGAGTTGGTAGAGACCAATAACAGAGCTAAGAGTGAGTGAATAGTGGACTTACATGAGGTGGACACAAACACAACTCCAGATGAATGCTAATGTTGCTCCGTATCAACTGGATGTTTAAATAAGCAAATGTGTACAAACAGATTCACCCTATGAACTTAAAAGATGATGATAGGTCAATGTTGTTATCACATCTTGTTTCTGCTGCCCTCAAGTGGCCAAAACAATCAGTTACTGCAGGTTTAAAAGAGAACGGAGCTGGATTTATATCTCTGCATTAAGGGGTTACACCATCGCATCCTCAAAAATGTACAGCAGGGGCTACGTTGGCTACAGATATAGAGATTGTTGATAGTGATGACGACACAGTAGTAGGCCTTATCAGGGACGACAACGACCTGGCCAAGAGAGGAGGTGGAGCAGCTGGTGGGCTGGTGCAGAGACAACAACCTGATCCTGAATGTGGACAAAACCAGAGAGATCATTGCCGACTTCCGGAAGAACCAGCCCAGTCACGCTCCACTTCTCATCAACAGCACGGCTGCGGAGGTGGTCAGCAGCACGAAGTTCCTGGGGGTGCGCATCACAGACGACCTCACCTGGTCTGTGAACAGCGGAGAGGATCCTTGGGACTTCTATTCCCTCCATTCATGACATCGCATTACAGCGCTGCATGTCCTGAGCCAGAAATCGGTGACTCCTCACACCCCCACCATGGACTGTTTTCCCTGCTGGCCTCTGGACACCAGGTTCTGTGACAGCTTTTTCTCCCAAGTCATCAGACTGCTGAACTCTTATATGGACATTGCACTCACTCTTACTGCCTCAGTTTCTGCACTACTGTTGTATATTTATAATTACTGCTGTACATTCCTGTATATTTGAACCACTGTATATTCAATTTCAGTTCCTGTTGTATATACATATACTTTTATATATGTATCACAAATTTAAATCTAAATCTAGGAAAGCCACCTCTACTGCAAACAACCACTGCTTTGTATTCAAGTGAGTGAGAGAACGTGACCACGATCATTGCACAGTAATAGTCTCCTATTAGATGACGAGAAAGGGTGAAATAGAAGTTACCTGGATCACGGTACAATATATGATACATAACTCTAGCGTTGCTGTGGTGCTTTGAGTGGAGGAAATGTGAACTATAAATCAAAACCTGTCAAAAGCAGGACTTCTATTAACCCCTTGTATCAAGTATAAATCCAGCTTGATTTGTACTTTGGCCTTTAAGACTAGGAAAAGCCATAAGTTGAGCTACATCATATATACAATAGAAGAAGTATATAGACCTGAATATTACACTTTAATGTGATTGTTGGACGTTTAATTGCCAAACAATGAGCATTAATATGCTTTGTAACACCTTGAGCTTGTCTTTCCACCACAGTTTGGAACCTGGCTGCAGAGATTTGCTGCGATTCAGCCACCTGAGCACGAGGTGAGGAGTGGCCTTTTGGGACCTCACTGTCATGTTGAAAAAGGAAAAGGCCTTTGTAAAACTGCCACACATTTGGACGCACATGATTGTGTAAAGTAGTGAATTTGATTTAAACCAGGGGTGGGTAATATGGTCTCTAAGAAAAAATGTGGCTGCAATGTATTGTGCATTTATAATGGCCAAGCAGGTTGAGTTACAACCATCTTGAAAGGACAGCAGATTGCATCATTTACTTATACTGTGGCTTTAAAACCCAAGACGAGACATAATATGAGATACATCACTTACATAACCAAAATCACACACAATATCTGGTCTCACATCCTGCTATCAATACAATATTGATACGGTGTATCTCCCAGCTCTCACATAACGCAATGAAGTAGAAGAGAAAAGAAGAATTTCAAACTGTGCAGCTGAGATAAAAATGGGACTTCTAAAAACATTTCACCCTCTGTTAGGTTTGACTCCTGACTCCCTGCTTCCTACGCTCTCCAAAATACACCTTCCTTCCAATCACATCACTTAAAATTGACAAAAGTATATTTTTGGAACAGCAGACATTGAAGAAACTCTATGGTATAGTATAGTAGAGAGCAAAAAGAAGAAGAAGACAAAATGTGCTTCAGGTGAAAACACAAAACTCTTTGTAATCATGTCTTTCTAATTTCAAGTGGATTTCTGTATCATCACATGTGGTGTGCAGCACAAAGAGGCAGAATAGGTGTGAATACAGGCAGTAAAGGTAGAGGTAGAGAGAGGATAACGTGCAGCAAAGGTCAGGAAACCGATTCAAACACAAAATTATAGGGGCACAGGGCCTGCTCCTGTTGAGTCCTTTTGATCCACTAAATTGACCCTCCATCAGTTTTGGTCTGCAGGGAGCTATTTGTAAGTTGGCAGTCATCGAGGCTGAAAAATGTTTCGCAGTTCCCTGACTATCAGCCCCGCAGAGCTCTGACCAGAAGCAGAGCAGCACGATGGGCTCGTCTGTGTTGCCGCCACCGGGCTGTCAGGCTGTTTGGTAATCAGTGAACTGCGGCAAACATTAGGATGCTTTGTCAACTGGCCTGTGAACACGGGAGAGTACAGCAACGCCGGAAATGAAGATGATTTATAATACAAGAGAAAATCTGTGTCTTTAATCCCGCCAGAGCAGGAAACACAATGAGGACTGTCAGCAGAAACACTAAAAGTACAGGAGGAGATAATATTGGAAGTGAGAAGAGAAAGAAATCAGACAAACATTTTCTCTGAACTGCAGATTCATTAAAACAAAAAAAGCAACATTCAGCCTACAAAAAGAGGGAGCTCTTGTACGCTCTTGTTACAGCTGGTTCTTAAACTTGAGGAAAATGTATGTGAACATTTGAGTAGCTTTCATGAACATGCCTCAAATCTAGCCTAAGTACCTGAGGTTAGGGACTGTGAAGCATGTACAGTTTCACCAGCATCCTGGAATTTAAGAGTAAAATAAAAACAGATTAATCACCAACTAATCAGAAAGGTCACAGACAACAGAGAAATTAAACAATGTGTGAATCTTACCAAGCAGTCTGATTCTTCAGCCCTCATGCCTTTTGTGTGTTGTCAAAACTGTAATTATATTTTTATTGTAAACCTGACAGCACATTAAAATTTGTTATTCTCAAGCTGACAAAATGCTTCATTATGTTGTCTTTATATTGACAAATTTGGTTGATGAGCGAGTACTTAAAATAAGAAAAGACTATTTCTCGATACAAAAAACTCCAATTACTTCTGTAGTAGGGAAACTACTTTGTGCCACTGAATGACGCATTCACTGACAGCCTTTGTCTTCTATTTTAAACGGCACTCGCAGATGACATTCATAGGTAGTTCTGAAAACACTGAGCTCAATCTGTGTTTGTCATGTGTAAACTAAAGAACTTGTTTTTTTCTTAAGACAGGAACATCATCTTAACTAGAAATTCTAGTCTGCCACTGTACTAAAACGTGCTATCTTCAGGTTATCGCATGTTTTGTTACTTATTTAAAATGATCCCCATCATTAGTTTCAGGGGCTGCATGTCCTCCGATTATTGACTGTTTTGCAGATAAAGCACAAAAAAAAAGTCAACTTTCATCTGCTTGAATTTTAATTCGGTTCTGTTATTTCACCAGAAAGAAAACCCTGAATTTTAAATAGGCTCAGCAGTAGGCATCCTCAGCTATATATCCAGCAACATGACGTGACATTTACATATTATATAGCAAGAGATACACACAGACAGAAACACTGGAGGACAGACATGTTTTGCTGCAGTGCAAGGCAGGACATGAGATAATTTAATGTGATTGGGGGGGGGGGGGCACAGACCAAAGCCACTACATTTTATTAAAATGTGTTGTCCTAAAATGCAGTATGGTGCTAATGTTACAGCCCTATTCATTGACTCCTACAGTTTATAAGATAATAATAGTCTACAGCCATGCTAGCAGCTCTGTGAGGCTGTACTGAGGCTGAACTAAATGCTAACATCGTACGGTAACATGCTAATATTTAACAGGTGTAATGTTGAATCAGCTTTCATTGTTGAGGTCCATGAATGTCTGGACAAAATTACATGGCAATCCATTCAAAAATTGTTGGGATATTTTAATCCAAAGTCTGAACGACATTGCCTCCCTTGAGTCACGCCACTAGCGTTGCTAAAAACCTTTTTCTGTATGTTACGATTGTGGAAAGTGCCCCCATTATATGTCACAACAGTTTTACAAAATGAAAAATGAATGAAATTTACACGGTTAATCAATATGTCGTCTAAATGAAGAGGATCGATATCACAAGCTGATACAGTTCATCCAGAAATGACTGAAAGTCACACAGTTGGTTTACTCAGCTTGGCAGAAGGAACTGACTACTGTGAAGGTCTGGCAGCATTTATTGTTGTTCACTCCACGTGAAATCTCAGTGTTTGTCAAGTGAATGACTAGCATGCTTAGTCCTCTCTGTTTGCTTTAATTGATCTAAATCTTTTAAAGGCCTAAAGAGTGAATTTGAAAGACTGTGCGACAGCGGGACTGCGTGAAATGGTTGAAGTCATTATCAAGCCCTTAATTAGGATATCCACGAAAACAATCGATGGATTACCACTAAATTTTGCACAGACCTTCGAGTTCCCTAGAGGATGAATCTTACTTACATTTGGGATTTTCTAACTTTTCCTTTAGTGCCACCACGAGGTTGACATTTGTGGTTTTGAGTGAAATGTCTCAACAACTACAGGATGGATTGCTATGAAACTGGGTACAGACGTACCCACAGAATTAATTGTAATAACTTTTGCTCTAGAGCCAAAATCAGGTTAATATTTTTATCTGTCCAATGCATTGGTTTATTACCAAATATACCTGCAAACTAATGCAATTCCCCTTGCCATTCATCATCATCATTCATCATTCAATGTTTTTAGTGCTAATTAGCAAAGGTTAGCATGCTGACACACTAAACCAAGACGGTGAACATGGTAAACATTATACTTGCTAAACATCCGCACGTTAGCATTGTCACTTTGTTGGCATATTAGCATTTAGCTCAAAGCACCGACATTTGGCTCACAGAGCTGCTAGCATGTCGTGTTTTATGTGACTGTGATAACTATTCTGCACTGCTGTTTTTGCCAGCTCTGTCTTGAAAAATAAATGATGTTCGTCAAGAGACTTCCTGGATAATTAACGGTTAAATAGAATATGAATAAATAAAAAGAAGTCCACAATGAAAATAAGTGTTTGACTTACTCATGTCATCCTTGACATTTTTGTAATTGTGTGTGATTTAATGTCTTTTTTCTCACAGAGTCAACTAAACTACATTTAACTAAAAACCTTTTTTCCACTATTATGCATTCCACTAGATGAAAGTTCAATAATTAATTTAGTGTTTAATTCAGAAGTTGCTCAGAATTATACATTTGTAGAACGTTAACATGATACCATCATATCATCACAATACAATAATCATGAAACATCAGCCGAAATGGCAGACAGCAAGTAATGGAAAACAGAAGAGCTACCAAAACTGTTAATATTTATTGCTATTAATATAAGTGAATATAAATATTGCAAATTGTGTCAAACCTCTCCTCAGGCTCAGAGGAAAAAAAATATTTTAACGAGGACCTCTGACAGCTGGTAGAGTTTTCTTTTTTTACACAGTTTTCATTTGCCTTGACTTATCAAACTCAACAGGACACGCAGAGGAGAATACCTCCTTGAAAATTAAAAAAATTCTAAGAGCATAAATGGAGTTATGTCTCTGTTATCTATTCCCTGTTATCTTCTAGCAGGTGAAATCCCCACCCAGGTTTTTGGGCTGCCCAAAGCGAGCAGCAAAGCAACTACCAACTTCTCTTTCCTGTTTTGGTCCAACGACAGCACACCAAGACGCCTCCTGGCACTCCAGCTGGCTGCTCAGCTATTGTGCAGGAGTAATGGCCACGAGGCTCCTGTTAGCTGTGCGATATACTCCCGGTTTCTTCCCAATCTGTGGACTCCCCGTGCAGCCACCGAGCCGTTTTAAATCATGGCCTCTGATACTGGAGAGGTATCAGGGAATATAGTAACAGACTGACGCTGAGGCAGGCAGACAGCGACAGAGAGAGGCAGATGGACACAAGCACACTCATATACTCACATACATGCAGACACACACACACACACACACACACACACACACACACACACACACACGTTGCCCACACTGCTGCGACTGTGAGTGAAAGCATGACTGTGACAGTTCTGCTGAGGGGTTATCAGTGGCCAACAGAGCATGCCCAGGCACACACATACACAAACACACATATACAACCCCTTGACACACACACACACACACACACACACACACACACACATCCTGAGGGCTCTCCAGTCACCGTTATGTACAGTCAGAGTCTGATGGGAGCAGACTTTGCCTTTTCCTTGCCTGCCATCATGCCTCCTCAGCCTCTTTTAGTCACCGTCTTGTACCTCTTCTTTGCTCCCTCCTTTCTCCCCTCATCCACACATCTACCTCTTATCTCACAGCTCCCCCCCTTCACCTCCTCCTCCGTCTCTACCTCCTCTACCTCTCCTTCCCCCTCTGATCCATATTATCCTCTTAAGTAAAACACCCCAATCATTCTTCTCGCGTCATCGGCAACTATATTGCTGAGGTAACACAGACAGACAGACGAGGCCCATGAGTGCATGCATGAGCGTAGGTGCCCGCACGGATGCTAGAGAGGCAAATATGGGTGTCATCATCTGAGAGATCATACCGCATGAGCAGGAGTGTCTGTCTGTCTGGCTCCCTCCCCTCAATTTTTCTCTCTCTCTCACTCTGCAATAACAGTTTCACACTCCCTTCCCCTCTCCACTGGGAGACAAACATTAAAGAGCTTTCTCATAATGAGGGAAACTACAGAGAAAAGACCTAAACTGCACACACACACACACACACACACACACATACGCCCATGCACGCACACACACACACGTGCATGGAGCATGCACACGCACGTAGAGACGTGTACACATGTCCCATAGTTACGTAAAGGTTACGTAAAAGACATGAATATTAAAAGGAATTCTAGTGCTTGGCTGTCATTAAAAGTATACGCAAAGTTGTGTATGTGGGGGAGATTGTGTGTGTGCAAGCGCGCATACATTCATGATCTGTCTGACCGTCATTAAAATACCTAATATTTTATGAAGGAGGGGGATGGGGGAGATCATATTGCTATTAAATTAGAGCTGATAATGCCGGAATGGGAATACCTGAGGTTAAATATTTAACCTCTTATGAAATATTGTGTTTTTTGTCACTGTGACACATTTGGCCCCATTAACACCTGGTTATCTGCATCTGGATACATTATCTGGTTAATGACATCTGATCCACGGACCTTTGCATCAACACCTGGTATTTAAAAGCATTCAGGTTATCTCAATTCTTGGCCGCATTGTGATCGGATCGTAATATGCAAATGATTTGGTGGGGTATGTCAGACTTCTCAACAAAGATTAATTTCAGTTTTGCAAGGGAAGCCTAGCCTTGCTAGCTACCACTGCTACTTGTAGATTGTGTGGTGTCCCAGATGCTGTGTTGGTTGTTTTTCACTATGACACACTACACTTGACAGATAAAAGGAGCAAATGTTGTGCCTGACACTCATTTTTTGTTTCCAATGCCCCCCTCGTGTGTCTGGTTGGGCCAACGCCGGACCAGTATTGTTTACTCTGCATTTGGCATTAACAAGCAGCTGCCTGCTGGTGAGCCAGTCATACCAACAATGTGCTGTGCGGCCAAATGTTGTCCAAACCCTCCCCAGAATTTTATTTAGAAATCTGGTGGAGATCCCAAGGTTTTGAAACGGAACATGTCAGGCTGCAGTTTGGGGAAATGTATATAAAATGATAACAAACAAATATTTCAATGTGATTAAATGGTGCAGCAACTTTGATTAAAATATATTGAGGAGTTAAAACAAGCTAATACAGAATACTGTATAGTTATATATTTTTAGCCACTGTACAAATACATGATTTGAACAAGCGTGAAGCTGCAGAAGGGGAAATAAAAGGGGGACACTGGATGTTAAGGGGTTAATAACATCCTTTTATTAAGGAAGAGAGATATCTGCCTTTGAAAGTAGGTTTTTTATGTTATGAATTCATGCTACACTGTTATAAGAGTTTTATAATGAGCTAAGTTACATAAAAATATATATTCTGTGAATTTCATTTATTTCGTTCCAAATATTTATGATATTTATGAATTTTTACTACACACTGTAATGTGGATCAACCTAATGTAAGCGGCAAGCGGCTCACTCCTTCAATAAAACATGAACCCATAGTATTCTGAAAGGTATGATAATATAATATTTACAGTTATTACAATGGTGCTTGTTCTCTTTAGCAATGCAGAGTGCAGTCGAGGGACAGACTTCTCTTTGCCTTTCGGGAGCCACGCCGACTTGTAAGATATAATACAAACAGACACTTTGGCTGTAATATAAACAGACGCTATTTATTTTGTTTCAGTAGGTGTTGTTCCCACAGCTCACAGCGTTCGCTCTTACCAGACTCCTCTAACTGCTGACACTGACCGAGGGAATATAAAAAAAACAGAGGGTTAATGAGGTTCAGGTGCCGCTCCTCATCTCTTTCCACCTCCCAGCCATGGCTTCAACCCGCCCCCGCCTGCTGCATCCATCTCGACGGCAGCTAGAGTTCAAACTGCCCTGCAACACAGAGTTCGTGCAGGAAAACAGAAAAAATAAAACAGACTTAAATGTTTGTCTCCTGCCTCGAACAAGAATATCAGTGCAACAGAAGAACATAGTTTAACATTTTAAAGCCTCGAAAGTTCACCGTTTCTGCTTTTAGCCTTTGTCCTTTACATTTTTAGTCTTTGGCCATGTTTTTCACTCCTTGCCGTCTGGCATGAGCTGCCACAGGATGCATTTATGAATATAATTTACTTTAGGTTACAATCTTATCAAGGACTTCATGCCACAGTGGCACATTACAGCTGGTCTAGCAGCACTCTTGGGCTGTACTTGGGCACAGCGGTGCTTTGCGCTAAAGGCTAACATTAGTTTAGGTCAGTAGGCTTCATCCTCTGGGGAACATAACATTTGTGATGGAAATCCATCCAATAATTGTCGAGTAATCAGCATGGCCCAGAGTTGTGGACTGACATTGCGATTCCCTAAAGCCACACTAAAAATGAGTATGAGTATTGAAAACTAGTGGGGCACAAACAGTGATCAATTTGTTTACTTTTACATGAAAAGACATAAATCGGATCATTTAAGATTTTCACTGATATTGTCTATGTATCCCACTATCTTCACCTTAGCATTTAGATTCAAGCCTCTGGTCTTACAGTTTATAAAAAAGAGAGAATAGATTTCTTGTGGAAATAATTTTGGATTACTAGCAAAATCCAACTGGTTGTTTCTTTACCCGAGGCCTATCTGTCCTCCAAACTTAATGAAAATCGTTTCATCCTTCTTAAAGATTTCCGTCCTTGGTAAATGAAAAAAAAAACGATTTTGTTAAAAAATTTCAAAGTTCTTCCGATGATTCATAACTTACATCAATAATCAAAGCACAAAATGCTTTACTACAAGTATAATCTAGTGAGTAGTGTATGAGAGCACGATGTATTTTCAAAGGTGGATATCTCAATGTGGAGTTAAATTCCTCACATATGTTGTACGAGACATGGACACATGGAGTTGTTCTTAAGTCGTGTTCAAATGGCAAATACATTCACTGCACATTTGACATGTTATCAATTTATTCTGTTTTGCTTCCACCACAGAAAGGGTTTTTACAACCTTGCTCAACTATGTAATGCAATACTGTGTACGGCTGCGAGCCACAGCTGTTTGACGGCAAATCAAAACCCAACGAGCTTTGTCAGCCTCAGAGCGGCTTCCACTGGATTCGTATAAGTTATAACCTTTGCATTCAGGGACTTCAAAGACCTAAGGCATCACAGAAATAAAATGTGTTATGTACAGAATGTGTGGGGGGGGGGAGAACAACTTTAAAAAGCTTTTGAAAAAAAACCCACATTCAGACAGGTCGGTGCTTTCAGCTGTTAGCGCTAACTTAGCCTTGAGCGCTTCCTGTTGTGTCAGACGTGTTAGCTGCTTGTTAACATTGTTCAAATGGTGTGCCTTTGACAGGTAGTGATTTGTTACATGTGTCAAACGTGTTAACTTGAAGTATTAGTCAAATGATCCAATGCTGCTACTGTTCAACAGAGTGTATATCAGCTGTCTGCTGAAGACATACTGAAGCTGATGATTTTGCAGACTTATGTAATCAGGTCACCCTATGTGTAGGGTTACATACATTTATGGTTAATAAATCATTTACTAATGCTATCTAATAATAATTTTGTTAGATATGTGGGTAAAATGTTGATAAATACTCATGAGATTCTTACTTTTAAATAAGTCATCTAACTGGTGAATTAAGGAGGTAAAAAGACAAGCAGCAGAAGCAAACAAGCCAAAGCTTTTTTTAATGACTTTGGCAAGTTGTCCTAATTAATGGCTTTTGACATATCTACAAAACATTTATTAAGCATTAATAAAGCCATTAGTTACACCTTATAAACCCTTTTGTGAAGAGTTACTTATAAGAAAGGATACTTATGTTTGCATATTCCATATCTTTATAAATGTCCCATGTTTCTCTGCAGAATTAAATAGTTTTAAAATGAAAAAATGGCATGACGCACACCAAAATCATGCAGCTAGAGAACCAGATATCTCCCTCAGGAATGGGTGGAGACCAAAAACAGAGCTAAAAGGAGAGCATATTGGACTTACATCATTCATCAGGAGGCCAGAACCACGACTCCAAACACTTTTGCCATATTCACTTAAAAGGTAGTAATGTCTGTGTTCACAGCTTGTTTCCAAGTGGCCAAAAATCAGATACTGAAGGCTTAAAAATGAAATCCTGGAAGAGGGAGCAACATGTTTTACATATGCGTCATCAGGCTTGCTAGTATGTTTTTATATTTTAATGTTTATATATGTTTTTTTTTCATTTATTCTTTTAAAAATCCTGATGATTTATGATTTGACTGTTGCTCTATAAATAAAGATTATCATAGGTGAGCAAATCACAAGTCTTTATTTCAGATTCTTCTCCAATGCATGAACTTCACCAGCACCCAACTGAATAATACTATTCTGCTAAGGGCTTCTGATTTAAAATATTAAAATAGTTTTTTGCGTTTTTGTTTCATTTTAAAACGTATTGTGTTTAAAAGTTGCTACTGTAATCTCGTGGTTCCTACATAAATGTATGTATTTATCAAATGTATTGATAAGATGTATTGGGAATTGTCGATAAATAGTCATATTGTTGTTGAGCCTGAACCATTTTACAAACTGTTGACTTGGATCTCTGCTTTGTACACACTGTTTACAGATGACTATGTGATTCTTCAGAAAAGGTAATTGCCTGTCTGAATCTCTGAATACCTACAAGGACATAAACACATTCCAGTGGCAGCAAATGTCAGAGGTTAAAGAAATGATGGACTCATGCCAAAAGGGACTACACTGTAAAATAACATTGTTGCTCAAAGTGAAATGTCACTTAATTTCTCCTCCTCATTCAGGGCTTCCATAAAGCATGTTGGCATGAGCATTCGTTTTTGCGCATTTAAACGTGCAGACAGTGGAGCGAGAGATGACAGTTTAAGCTAAGATGCTTTCTGGAAACCAAGCCAAGGAGAGAGAAGGAAGTTGTGCTGCTAAGTGGATTATCTCGGTCAGTTAAAGAGAATGAAAGTCCAGTTTGGCGTGAGAGGACCCCCATGATCAAGTGTAAACAGGTGCTCTGTGTCTAATTCAGCTTTTTTTGATACACTGTTTGATCTTTGGCAAAGTGTGCGCCTTAGAAGAAAGTGAGGAAAATAGAGTCAGGCAGATGGAAAGAGGGAGAAAGAGAGTGTACGGTTCAGTGTTTCAATGAGGCTGAGAGGAGAAAGAGAGCTAGAAGGCAGTCGGGTGTAATGAAGCAATGATCGATTGAAGAGAAATACAGGTCGAGCACACAGGTAAAACTGGGAGATCATGGAAGCGGAGCAAAAGAAGCTCCTTATATGAACAACTCTCACAATGGGAACTGGTTATTGAAGATTGTGTGTGTGTGTGTGTGTGTGTGTGTGTGTGTGTGTGTGTGTGTATGCTGTTTTATAACCAGCCCATTATTTGAATAACAGAAGGCACAGACTCGGTCTACATGCAGAGCTGTGGATGTGCTAATGCTGCATTTACATTGCAACATTTAAAAAGCCCTTCTAGGTTGGAATGAGTTGAACAGGGCAGCGCATTCAGCTCAGCTGTGCAGTTTTCCGGTAGTTTGTGGCATGTTTATACGATTCAACAATTGGGTATCTGCAGCCTTCTAACCTCTTGCAAAGTCGCAGTGTAATCTTGCTTATAATTGCAAATTCCCTGTCGTAACCAGTTTTGTCGAGCTTGAAAAATGCAGAATAGAAATCTGCGCGGCGTTTGGTTCAGATTTGGCTGGCTTAATATATGTTGAAATGATTTACAGAAGCATCTTCAACTGCAGCAGTCAACAGCAGCAGTGCCCTAGTCTCCCATCGTCTCTCATCATCGTGGGAATGAGTGAAATTCATTTTGCCATCAACTGTCCACATGTGGCTGAAGTATACAGGAGCTGTTTCTAAAGAGGCAGAAACAGTGGGGGAGAGGCAGAAGAAGAATGTCCTGTGGAGTGATGGAATGAAAGAGGAAAATAAAAATGAGGGCAAACACAGCAGACTCCAAAAAGCATTTTGAAACAGATTTTACACCTCCCAAAAACACCTACAGCGTCACTCTAATTCCTCTTCTCTCATCAGAACAGTGTAATCAAGACTTATATAATCTTTCTTATATAATTAAAGTTTCGAGTGCCTGGCAGTGCGGAAACAAGAGGTTCATTAAATAATTAGTCAACAGAACAATAATTACTAACAATTTTGATAATCAATAAATCATTTAAGTTGTTTATTAGGCAAAAATGTCCAATGTTAGCTGGGTTTTAGACTGTAAGCTATTTGAATATTAGATCACAATGAGATCTGACAAACTGTGACACTATTTTCAAAGATTTCATTTTATTTTTAACCAGCGGTTCTAAAACTGTGGGGCGTGACTCCTGGATGGACCTAAAGTTGGATGAATCTGTTCTGTCACGTCCATAAACAAACAGAGTGCTTCCACACCAGCAAATCAATCAGTATTCAGGTTAGCAGCGTCGTTCAGACAGTAAAACAAGTAAAGTACAAGATGGACAGATGTTAAACAGGGAAGAAAGGAAAAACAGGCGAAGCTCATCGAGCAGAGATGTCAGACGATGGTAATCTGTCAAAACTGAAGTCATGAAAATAGCCTAAAGAAGCCTGGACCAAATAAACTCGACTGTAAAACTACACGAGACATTTAGGTCACGTTCAGACTGACTTCAGCCCAAACAATGCAGCCCTCTCAATAATATGAATGGAGTCAGTTTGTTGCCGCAGCAAGGGTGCCAACGCAGAGGGCTCCGGCACCTTGTGCTGCAACGTGACGCGACGCCATCTGATAAGGCGCTGCAGCGGCCAATCAAATACACACCAGCACCCATTCCACATAACTTTCCAGAGTAAACAAACTCCCTCATCTTAGATGCATACATCTTGGACTCCAAATGGATTTCCTGGATCGTATTTCATGGTCTCGTCGGTACCTTAAACAGTTCGCACCTACCAGTTATTTTAACCCAGGGCTGTATCCCTGTGTTCTGTCTGTATCCCTGTTTGGTGCACAGACAGCCTGTTTACTATTTTCATTGTTGATTAATCTGTCAGTTATTGTCTAGATTCAATGATTGATCATTTGGTCTATAAAATGGTCCAAAAATAGTAAAGAAATATGTCCATCACAATTTTCCAAAACACATGTACATTCAAAATACATATTCAAATGGCTTCTTCTGCCTGATCAACAGCCCAACAGCCAAAGTTGGGCTGTTGATCAGGCAGCCCAACTTTGGCTGTTGGGCTGTTGATGAATTTAGTATCATATAAGGCCAAGAAAACAGTCAACTATTAAAACATGAGTAGGTGGAACCAGAAAATCTGGAATTATAACATTTTATTTTATAATTTAATTTATGTCAAACAACTTACCAATTAGTCAGCTAATCATTTCAGTAATAGAGACATTACACCCCAATTATGCCAAGCCTATTTCAGAGAAAATACCCTGAAGAGCTTTATAAAAAAAAGGAAGAAAAGAAACCAAAACTGAAAGGAAATATGTTCTTGATAATGTTATTTCAACAAAATCATGTTTAACTTAATGGATTTTTGACACTAATTTCTACAATATGAAAAGTTGGTGTATCTTAAATTAGCACAGTGGTCACAGGCGCATGACAGAAAAGGTTTGACAACCACTGGACTAAGCAATTACTCTATTAATCGAGAAATAATGAACCGATTAATCAATCAGTGAAAATAACGGTTTGTTGCAGCACTTCGCTTGCATCATTAAGAAGCTGACATCGAGATTTCAGTCTCCAGATTCAGGATCGAATCAACCAATCAGATATTTGGGCAGGAAAAAGTAGCTTGAGGAGGAAATCTGCCCAAGCAGCAGCAGCAGTGGGTCGCATAACATCCAGCTCATGAACTGTGAGCACTCCCAGACTCTGGGTTGTGGTTGCTATTGTGGCCCCCGATCCCACTGTTAATTATAATGTCATCGGTGATAGGTGTGAGTGTGTGTGTGTGTGTGTGTGTGTGTGCTTTACAGTGAGTTTGCAGAGCGCGCAAGTCTTTGTGTGCACTGTGTCAGTGTGAGTATGAGAGCAGTGTGTGTGTGTGTGTGTGTGTGTGTGTGTGTGTGTGTGTGTGTGTGTATGACCAAAGGTGACCCAGTGGTGTCCCTGCTGGTCCGGAGCAGGGATAACACCCTCTGGAGGCAACACTCATTAATCATCCCATTCAAACACACAGAACGCAATCCATTCTCCCATCCTCTCCTCCTCCTGCTCCTCCTTCCCTCTCCTCCTCTTCCTCCTGCGCTCCGCAGCAGCAACGCTCCGTAATGGGGTCACTGCTCCCATTTAACAGAGACAGACAGAGGAGACAGAAAGGAAAAGGGGAAGGGATGGAGAGAGGAGTGGTGGTGGTGGTGGTGGGGCATAGTAAAAATGAAGTGAGATTAAATAAGAAGTAACGAAGGGGGAAGGACGGCGAGGGAGGCAGATATAATAAAAGGAGGGGGGAGGGAGATGGGGGAGAGAGGAAGGAAATAATTACAGAGGGAGGTGTAAGAAAGTAGGAGCGATCAAGAGGAGAGGGAGGGGTAATAGAGCAAGGGAGTAAGTAAAGAGGTAGAAAGGGGGGTTAAAAAATGGGCTGAAAAACAGAAAAATTCTTTCCCCCTGATTAATGTCGCACAAGAGAGAAGCAAAACATTGTGTTCTTTGGAAACGTGGAGAAGTATCTTTGGAATATGCCGCTGTAGGGACCCAGCACTAATTATGTGACTCCGTGTGAGTGTGTGTGTGTGTGTGATTCATTCTTGCACTAGAGGACAAGCATGTGTACATAACCAGCACACACAGAGATGCAAAAACGCTGGTGGAGGCACATAGACACATCCTCACACACACGCTAGCTAGCGAGCAATGCCAAGGGACCTCGGTAGAACTAGGTTCCTCCTCCTGCTGCATTATTCTCTTTGGAATGTTGTTTTTATTTCCTGGTTCCAAACTGTGGTGCATCGCCCGCGGTTATCCAGCATCACACACACACACACATGCTGGAACGCCTCACTCTTCCTCGTCCCAGAACCACTTTCGAGAAAACAGCCTCTGACAGATGCCCCAAACAAGAAGGAAACTGGAGGCCAAAAAAACATCTGAGCCTGACAAAAAAGCGTTGTTTTCTCTCCCTCCCTCTGCGTGCCCTCAAAATAACAAGTTAATTCTGTTTCCTGGTGGACACCAGCGCCCGTGAGACGTTGCAACATCCCTCTGCTGGGAAATATGCTTGTTTGCTTTCTGGCAGCGAATTAGATAAGAAGACTGATACCACTCACGGTATATATGAAGCTACAGGCAGCAGTCAGTTAGCTTAGCGAAGCACAAAGACTGGAAACAGCTAGCCTGGCTCTATCCAGAAGTAACAAAATCTGCCTTCCAGCACTTCTAAAAGTCAATAATTAACTTGTAGTATTTAGTTTGATTAATCAAAAAGTTTTCAATCTGTGAGGAATCCCAAGCAGTCGCATCCATTGTCTCTTCGTGCTGTGAACAGCAGCTCTCTCAGTCACCAGTAAATGAAGCGCCACTGCTAAAAGTTACTGATTCTGTCAGCGACAACTGTGAGTTTGCACCTCTTCGTGAGGCAAAGATACTGCATGGAAGGGACAGGTGCATGCCGGTATTCTAACAACGGGAAGGAACATTTTTCTCACTTATCAACACGGTCAAAAGTGTGAGCTGCAGCGGCGGCTGTGACACACAGCTCATGGAGGCAATTATGGTACTTTAAAACCCTCCCTTGGTGCCTCGTTGCCGCAATATGCATCAAAAATAGCACTCACACAGTCAAATCTGAACACAGAGACATGATTCACACTTTTTTAGATTCAGTGTGATGTACACTTTCCTCATCATTGACCTCAATGACCAAATAAACATCCATAAATTCGGTTAGAAATCACACAGAAGAGATGCTCCTTATACCTCCACTTATTTTGTGAGAATCATCACGTTTTTTAAGTTTTCTTCAGTATCAAAGTAATTCAGTAATAATTGTATGTACATCAAGTGGTAGATTGTAAAGAACTGCTAATAGCTAATTAGGCAAACTTTTAATGGAACCAATTTTTCTGTTTACATCCGTGGGGGGCCACAGTTGTTATGTGCCGGAGTGTTTCTTGGCTCTGAGTAGTTGCTAGGCACCCAGTGAAAAGAAGTTACTGAGCATGGCGTGAAACAGCGAATTTACTTTTTTATGCTCCGGTTTTTGTACGAATAAAAACAAGCTTTATATAACGTGTTAATTGGTGAGCTTAAGAGATGTTGGTGGTCATTTTGGACAAAGCCAGGCTAGCTGTTTCCCCCTGTTTCCAGTCTTTGTGCTAAGCTAAGCTAACCTCACATTCAATGAACAGGCACAAGAGTGGTTTCAATCTTCTCATCTAACTCGCCAAAGATAAGATCATGGCTGTTCCTTGTAGTCGCAATGATTCCACCCAACTCAGAGCTAAGAGGTCTGGGCATTTGGTGTCGACTCAGAAAGCTCTGTCTGCCAGAGACGAGGAAGCTAATTTATATAAGAATGGGATGGAGATTAAGACCTCTGAGGGTATTATGGATTTGGGGAATTAAACATAATGGATTTCATGTAGGGCTTTCTTTTACGAGTCCCCCGCCAGAGTGAGGTACGCAGTCTTGAGAGCCGATCCGATTCATTCCACGGCTGGAGAACTGGCCCGTGCACATACCAACCGGCTCTCATTCAGTAAAAATACACACTCATATGCAGGCTTTTTCTTATGCTCACATTCATATAAACAGCAGCTCCCCGGGATGAGCCATGGCTAAACTGTCAGAACTAAAATGCCTTTTGTCATCCCCAAGTGTATATTTATGAAGATTTCACACTTCTATTTCACACTGCTCTGGTTTTTGAAACATGGATTGGAGGAAATCATCAAAGCCTCAAACAAATAAAACGCACAGTACACCGAAACACTGCACAATGGTTTGTAAAACTCTGGAAACTTCTCACGCCAGCAACTATTTTATCTTTCATCACGCGAGGTAAACTGTAGAAATACGTCATTGATGTTACAAAGTAATCCAACAGAAATAAAATCTGATTTCTTTTGCTAAACAGACTTTGGTAGACTGAAGACTAACGGTTAAAAGCATAAGAGGTGGACACAATAACGTCAGTAATTGTAACATCATGAACCAGGACTTTAAAAATGAACATAGAAAATAATTAACTGCATACTGCAAGTTAAGGTCAAGTAGGTATAAATATTGTTGTTAAATTAAATGTCAATATTAATTATTACTTTAAATGGTATTAAAATTGAAATGAAACAGTGCGTACAATGCATACTGACGATTTTGTTCCTGTCTGTTGTCCCCTGCCTGTAACCTTGTATTTTTCATCATATTCTTCTCATGAGTTGGTTTTGATTTATTCATGAATTAAATAAATAACAATGTTTGCCAGACTATCATTCGATGGTTAAGGACGGGTTTATCAGTGAGGTTTAAATCAGTATTACATCATTTTTGGTAGAGCAAGTTGTAAATACAACACTGACATATTATCACCTTATAAAGTTTTATATGGCAAGCTTGTCAACAATCAATTGCCCATTTAGTCATCCAGCAGACACAAAGAAACATTAGCATTCATTTGGAGCCGTGCTTCTGGCAACTTAATGAACGCAAGTCCAATATTCCGTCTGCTTTTAGCTCTAGTGTAGCCTCTATAAACTCCTGAGGGAAATACCAAGTTCTTCAGCTGATAAATGCTC
Source organism: Nannoperca obscura (assembly GCA_036024295.1). Taxonomy (NCBI): domain Eukaryota; kingdom Metazoa; phylum Chordata; class Actinopteri; order Centrarchiformes; family Percichthyidae; genus Nannoperca; species Nannoperca obscura. The sequence goes on along the minus strand of JAVQJL010075574.1, from coordinate 18,346 downwards.
TGCTACGTTCATCAGCAGAGCAGGTCGCGTACAGTCGGTTTATCAGCTTTCACACTGACAACTGCTTCCTGTTGCTACGCGTTGATGAGAGCGGTGAGAGTGAATCAGCTCTGTAGAGCTGAGGGGAACTGCGGAGGTGGGTGATAAATCTGTTGGTTCATTACTACCAGCTCCCTTCACATTACATTTAGCCATTTGACCAGTTGGTAATATAAAAACATTGATCGGTGCAGCTTTAAAGATTTTGACTGTCTGTGTGGTGGTTTACTAATGACTGGTGAAAGCTGCATAAATCCAGTTGATGCCAATATTTGCAGTCGATTCACTTGTTTCTGCATTATGATAGATGAGACAATGATCTTGTTGCACTGCTGCACTGAATGCATTTTAGGTCTGTAACCTGTATGTCCAACGTTGGTGCATCTGCGTATGTGTATATAAAACATATACATATATAAACATATATTTGGGTCACCAGTGGCTTGGATGTTAATCACCTGACCATGGCGTCCTGTAGGTTTGACCATGGCTGCAGCAGGACCCTTGTTGCATGTTATCTCTCTGTCCTGCTCTCTACATTTCCATGTAGATGTCCGTCTCTACTGCATGCTATAAAAATAAAGAAAAAATGCAAAGAAATCTTGAAAAAAATGAACTTTGGGTGTCAACTCAGAAATGACAGCAAAAAGACAGCCTGCTGTACTCAGTTTAAAGAGGCGCGACATCATACAAAGAGGGGGAAAAAAACGTTTCAAAAAGGCTGAAATCATCCCTGGCACGGAGAAAATTAAATCCATGAGATGTATATTCACATGGATATTACTTGTATGTCGTGCCTGATTTACAGGAAAGTGAGTAATCTGCATTTTTGCTATATGTTTTGAGGGCTTTGAGGCACCTCCATAACAAAAATTTGACATTTTGAGCTGCAGCTTATATTACTGTTCTCTGCAGGGTTATTAAATAACAAAGTACTGATAATCATGTTATGGTTTTCAGCCCCTGTAAAGTCTTGACAGCTTTGTGCCATCAGGGTAGCCACCCAAAGCAAAAAGGATCTTTCTGGAACTGATCAGTAAATCAAACTGTGTGAACTTTGCGTTGTGGCTGGGTGGATTTAGATGCCTGATGCCATCCCTCTGGTGATGAAAAAGTAAAGCGAGGTCCCAGAATTTCCCCCTGTGCACAGGAGCCATAAATCACTGCTACGCCCCTGCAACCAGGCACATAAACACAATCGCACTCCCAGTTTCAGAGCGGCACTTGGGGGGAGAGAAGATATTCTGGGTTATCTCTGTGAACGGGTGCCTTCCCCTGGCTCCCACTCCACTCGCCTTCCCCGCCAGATAAACATGTTGTTCCAAACACTGGTTCAACACGCGGCAACAGGCGGAGATTAAGGCCGACTTAAGTTTATCATAAATGAAGAGCAAAGTCGACAGTTGTGTGGCCCACTGCCTCTCAATACTAAAACCACCAGCTGGGGTATTTAGGTGATGGGAGCTGTGCAATAGCAGCCACCCGGCATTCCAATGCTGAGGTAGGCTCTAATCCTCTGCTCCTGGCTCGCTCCTGACAGGGGTGGGAACAAGTCGAAACAGCAGGCAGACACGTTCGCAAATCAGAATGTACAGTGCGATCAACACTGTCTTATAGTTGTTTCAGAGAGACACTGATCCTGAGGCTTTGTGTTTTCTTGTTGTAGCGCTCAATCCAGCGAATAATTCGTACATATTTAATATTAGAAAAGCAGAAAAGTGGATAACAAAATCAATGAGACCAATATCCAAGTAAAAATCAGGTTTTGAAAATACATTTGTAGCAAAAAAAAAATCATCTGTAGTTTAATCATTTATTGATGTTTTTATTACTTTCAGGGATGCATGATCAGCAGGTCATCTACATTTCCCCCCATATTTGTCTTCTTCTAAGTGGTGCAAGAAACCGGAGGTTAACGGTGTCTTCTTGCAGCAGGAAACTCAATAGCTTTTCGGATGTGAGGGGACTTAAAATCTGGGTGAAAGTCTTTTCAAAGGAACCTTCTTCTTTCAGAAGGTATTTTTCTGTGAAAATCTGAAGAAAAAAAAAAACTAAACGGAAAAAAGCTTCACTGGTTCATCCATATTTTCCTTATTCTCTTTGTTTCTGATCTTTCACATACAAACCCTAATAAAACTCACATAAATGTGCACAAAGATATAAAACCACACGGACAGACACACACACACACACACACACACACACTGCAACACCAGGCCTGCAAAGCTCATGTGATGTTTTCAACGTCAGCCAGGCCCGGTACTTGCCATCTTAGTGTCTCCACACCAGCTTACTGCAACAGCAGAATGACACAGTAACAGACACATATCAGCTTACTATAATAACACCTAGCCAATGCGCCGAATAATCCGCCATTTTGCTTCCAGACACTTTAAATAAGCATTGTCGTGTTACACTGGGAGGCACGAGAATCATCGTCTGACCGTAACTGTTTGGCAGACACATAATTGAGCTCCAAGTCATTACAGAGATCATGTGGGTGGCGTCGCGCGCCGAAGACCAGACACAGAGCGAAGGAATGTGTGGATACACAGTATCTGTTTCACACACACACACACACACACACTGTAAGTACTTCACTGTGTCTCACTACGTACTGTAACTCTCCTCTTCACACACAAATTAACAAGTCCTCCAGCAGCCTTAAGCCTGGAAACACCCGCTTGCTGATCTTTCTCCCCTTCTTTTCATCTCCTCCCATCCTCCCTCAAATCTCCCTCTGTCCTCTTTAGTCCCTCTTTCCCTCCCTACCTTCTCGTCATCCTCTTCCTTACAACATTCTCCTTACCCTCCCCTCCCCATCTCTCTCTCTCTGTCTCTCTCCCTAGGTCTCTCGCTCTCTTTGTAGGTATTTCCCTTGCTGATGTTGTCCATTGAGAGCCAGCGATTGTCTGTGGGTGAGAGCAGAGGAGAAGAGTGGAGCTGATTACTGCAATGCAGAGCGACCAAACAACATCGCAACGCTGCAGCAGACACCGCATGTGTGCTTGTATGTGCAGTTTGTGTACATATTTAAATGGACTTTGTTTAGTCGTGCATTTGTATTTGCATGATGAAAGTGTGCACACATTTTCAGCACTGATGTCAATGTTTATGTGTGTGTTTGTGAGCGATGACCAGCTCTACCACAACTATTTGTCATGCCCAAACACCAAAGCTTCCGCAGCTATGCACCATGACTTTTAAATAGATCTCTTTTCACTGACATCAAACTATGCCCAACTGTGCATTTTTAATACCCTGCATGTTTATGCAGAGAAGAATATGGTTTCATGCCTTCACACACACACACAGGCTCACTCAGAAAGGATCCGCCTATCGCAGCTCAGGCTAAATCTATTATGCAAAATGACAGTGTTTTAATCAGGCTAATTGTCCAGCTCCTCGGCATGTCTCTGCCATCTCTACTTAACCGATGCCACAGCCACACTGTTTTTTTTTTTTTAAGGAATAAATGACACGGCGGTGGAGGAAGAGCGAGAGGCAATCTAAGCCACAGAGGCCCACAGGCGTTTGAAGTCTAAAGACTCTTTCATCCTCGACTCTGGGAAATGAATGATTTTTTTCACACAGTGACAGGACAGCTCTGACAGGACCCAAACACATGAACCATGGCAAAGCTGTCAGATAGTCAAACACACAAACACAGACGCATATAGGGAAACACACGCGCAAAATATACACACATCCACATCCACACACACACACACACAGCTGGAACAAGTCCAGAACCGAAAGTGTGCAAAAAAAAATCATGCACTCTGCGTTCACGGGCGAGTAAGTAAGAAGGGAACGTTAAAAAGTGAGAAAAATGGAGAGAATAAGACGGAGAGAATGATGCTATAATTAGTCGTTTGTTGCTTTAACTGGCATTTAGTTTTAACTGGGCTTCTTTGTCTGTAGACACAATGGGGCTGATGTGGCATGAGTGAACTACACAGCTTAGAGGATTAAAGCTGGACTGAGGCTGTGGCGCCGCACTCTCTCTGTCACGCACACACAAACAGACAGACTAGCACTCCACCAGCTGCACACCCAGCTTCACGCACTTTCTTAAACACACACACCTACAAATAAAGGCACACCCCTCTGAAAACACACACACACACACACACACACAGTCCCGCGTGTGCACTCACACACACAAACGCACCCACAGGGGGATTATCTGTGTAACCGAGTTCTGAACACTGAGAGTGAGGAGGCGTCTGAAGAACTGCACTCATCACCCAAGGATGGAAAGAGCACGGCAGAAAGAAACAAAAAAAACACACACACACACACACACACACACACGCGCACACACACACACACAAACATAGACAGTCTTCAGTGTGAGCTACCTGTGTGTCGAGCAGCATATAGAGCAGCATCTCTCCGTGTCTGTCCTGTGAGGCTGAGCTGACAGCCAGAGCAATGAGAGAGAAAGAGAGGGATGGGAAAATAGAGGAGAGAAGCAAGAGGAAAAGGGAAAGGTGAGAGGGAGAGAAGGGCAAGAGTGTGGTGTTGTGCTCTGACGTGTTCACTCGATAAATAAATACAAGTAAATGAATGATTGTGCAACAGTTAGCCAGCCATGACGTGCTGGACTTGTAATGGCCAAACTAAGCACATCTTGATCTTAAGTTTACAGTAAGGACATGGACTTCCTGATATGAGCATTTGGACATCAACATGCTACAACATGACGAAGTAGCCACATCTGGAGTAACTCATTAAGTTGCATAATCATAACAGGGAATAAGAACCTCACATAACCCAGGACACACACAGGACAGATTGTGAAACAATGTTGGAAATGGTCGAAGGACGTGCTTACTCGAAGTTGTTTACTCCTGTTAAAGCAGCTCTGTATGAACGGCTTTTGTTACTTGTAATAAAGGGCTCTTGTATTGGAAGATCTTCGTCTCCTGCACTTTATTCCACCACAAGAGCAAAGGGGAGGAAGAGGAAAAAAAAAGAAATCCGATGGAGAAATGAAAGTGGAAGAAAATCATTAAGAAAGAAACAGAGCTGAAGAGAGATGGAGCAATTCACAACCTTTGCCCCGGGGCCCACCAGCCTAACATGTCCTTATTTCACAAATAGATTGTATTGATTTTATACCATTAATGTGGTAGATTTCACCCTCTCGGCTTCAATATAAGTGTGAGGAAACCTGCAGGCTCTCAGCTTTGCTCAACTCTCATCTGATCTTTCCAGCACGCTGCATGGACAAGCTTACAGGCTTAGCGTACCTCGAGCGATTTCTTTCATGCACTATTAAGGCAATGGAGACGGAGAGAGTGAGTGTGCATCCATGGGGGTCAGGGCGTGTGTGTGTGTGTGTGTGTGAGTCAGTTTGTCACACAGCAGATGCCATCGCAAGGTTTTCTTTACGTAGCACCCTTTATTGTAGTTTGTGGGTCGGCGATAAGAAGGCTGAACCAGATGCAGAATCATCCTATACATTAATATAACATGATCCCTTACAGGAGAGCTTCAACACGCAAAAACTAAGAATAAATATATTCACAACTGCCTCTACTATTGGTAGGAGATGAAAGCATAAAAAGGTACCAAAAAAGGTAAAAGATAATAATTGATAGTTGATAGAAGTGTCTGTCTTTATTTTGACAAATAAAAAGCCTTTGCGTCCTGGTTTTTTGTCCATAATTCTTTTTTTCTTTTTTTTTGCTATTCAATTTTCCTCTGAGAAATACTTAAAAGTCAATACAATAACCTCTGTGTCCGATGAAAGAAAGAAAGTGGAGCAGAGGTCCTTGTGGTCACATTAAGTCTGGCTGATTAAGAAATCCAAAATGCATCTGTTGCCACAGTGTCCATCTGTGTTCCTTTGTTGTGTCTTGCATTAAAAAAAAAAAGTCCTTTCGTATCCTTTCCTCTATAAAACCAGAACCTTTTTAGAATTTCACACAGCAAGCCAACTATTCCTGGATAAGTCTCTCATATAGCTTTGTAAAAATTCAACTGGATAAGCAAATTAAGTTAACTGGATAAGATGAAAATGAACTGAACTGCATACAAACAACTCCAATATTGACTGGGTATATTATTATTTTTGGTTCGTCCAGGGAATGCAATTATCCGGCGGCTTTGATTGGTTTCAGTCTCAGTCGTCCATCAGCGTCCCACCCGTTGGTAGTCAAACCTCTTTGTTTAGATAAATAGATCTGTATTCATAGAAAAATAAGCATTGACCACACTGCTGGCTGTTCATTGCTAAGGCACTTGGCTGTTTCCAGTCATTTCTCTCTCTCCCGCTTTGACTTCTTTGACGTTTCTCCATCTTACATCGGTCCACACCTTCCGGCTGTCACAGTTTATGACTCTGTGTTTGATGTTGCAAAGAGCTGGTGTGTTTCACCTCCACGCAGGTCTTTTGAGAGTGATAATATGAACATTAACGCCCACCACCACGCTGCTCATTGTGGCACTGACTAAAAAAAGGGAGCCTCAGTACTTTTACGATAGGAAAAAAAATTCTGTAGTAGCTGCAGCTGAAGTTTCGCCTCCAGGCAGATATCTGGGATCAGCTAATCCTTGCCAAATACCAACCTATACGCACGTAGTGGGGGAAATACAAAAACTGACCTCAGCTCGTTATCCAGGAATAAACATAGTGTGCAGTGTAGTCCCTCTCCCCCACAGGCTCCTCTCAAAGCCACCTCATTGTTACTGGATGATTCATTACCAGAGTGGGAGATGATGGGGAGACAACAGAAGAAGGGTAGCAGAAAGAGGAGGAGGAGTGTTAAAACTGGTAAGAACGGTCCAGCACCTCCATGTAGTCCGGTGTGGTCCTCAGTCTGGCTCTCTGCTCTCCTGCTCCCAGCTCGCTCTGGCTGCTGTTACTACCGCCTGCTGTGGAGTTGGCGGTGGTGACCACGAGCATTTGGTCGGGTCTGGCGTCCTGTTTGGAGTCCTGGGGGTGAGGGTAGCGGGGCGGCGGCCTCGCGTACCTGTCTGGCAGGTCTCTGAACTCCGGGGCAGGCAGTCTGAAGAGACAGTCCACCAGTTCCACCTTAGGGGTGGGGCCCTGACTGTCGATCACTGTGGGGCAGAGGATGCCGTTCCCATGGAGGCCGGTGAGCGGCCCCATTGCTCCCGTGACGGTGTTGATGGGGGATGAGGACACCTCCAGAGTCCACTCCCTCTCCTTCTCTGCTGCAGAGCAGTATCCTCCCTCACTCTCTTTGGAAGCTGCAAACGTCTGCTGCTGCTGCTGCTGCTGCTGCTGCTGTGGTCGCTGTGTCACTGCCGTGTCCTGCTCCTCTTTGTAGATGGGGTTGCTACACATGTGCGAGACTGCAGTGGGGTCGGGACCTTTCGACGCAGCCTCCGGGGGCAGGATGGTGTCGTAGACGTGGTTGTGTTCGGGCGGAGGTAGAGGCAGCGTCTCTGGGAGGCCGTGGTGAAGGTGGTGGTGGTGGTGCGTCTGCTCGGTGAAGATTCCACACTCCATCTGGATGCCGGCCAAGTCTACCTCTCCCTGGCGGCGGAACGGCAGCTTGTCCCTCCTCCTCAGGGCGTAGGCGATTAGTGCCGCTGCCGCAAAGAATGCCGACACGAACAACACCAGCAGGCTGAGCACTAACACAGACAGAGGGATTGAATCCTTCCCCGGAGGGATCAGGGGCCCCAGCCCTGAGCCGGGGTAGCCAACAGACACACGGCTGTCTGCAGCTGTGGAGGTGGGTGTCTGCTGCGCCCGGTCCTGGTCCTCCAGGGGTTCCAGCTCAGGGCAGAGCAGCTCCATGGAGAGGGAGCGGAGGTCTACGCCTTTAGTCTTTTCCGGGGAATGGCAGACCACCTCTCCCATCACCACCACTGCGCTGAGCCCCTCCAGCCAACGCTTCAGTGGAGCTGCTTCACAGTTGCACTCCCACGGGTTCTGCTGCAGGTCCACCTGGAGAAACACACAACACCAAAGTGCGCTGTCATCGTCTAATACTACACTAATTACTGACCTGCCATGCAATGCAAGTTCATGAATCACTTTGTGGAATGTAAACAAAAAAAGAGATGATTTTGCCGACATCCTTTTGAGATACATTAGTATCTTGGTAACAGCATCTTGTGCTGAGGAATAAGCCAGTAGCTAGTACTCTAATAAGATGACAACAAGAAAAATGATGTTTTCTCTCTCTTGCTACCTTTCACCAGCTAGAATATATGGAAAATTGGTTTTTCACCATTTGCATAATAGAATAAAGCTCTACACGATGGCCAGCGTCTTTAAATTACTTTTTGAAATATGCAGGTGATGTAAAGTACTGATTAATGTAAATTATGTCATTATAGGGTCATCAAAACATTGAAGTGCTTACATTCCCTGAATGGCTGTGCAATAATGGAGAACTATTCGAACAGTGACCAATTCAACTTGTACCAACCACAAGTGCTCACTTTAAAACCTGTTCACACATGTAATACAGCAGGTTACGGGTATATTTTAGTTTACAATAAAGACCACTCAGAGTTCACATAAGTGGTTATTGACAAAACTCACCGGCAGGTTTTGTGTGACGAGCATGTGAGAGTATCACTTTGTTTTTAACAATAGACGGGATGTGATGCAACTCTCTCTTGTGCTATAATCCAATGGGCAAGTGCGTAAACCCATTTTCTCATTGCCAGCTATTGATTGCATGTCCTAAAACAAACTCAGATATTCACTTTGCCACACTTTGAAAAGACTAAAGCAGATTATGCACAAAGGGAATCACTTACATCACGTAGTATTGTCTGCAGAACTGATCTGCTCCACATCTTTAGCAATGACACTGGCAATGGAAGCTGATATTCTCTCTGTCATGCTTCCAAGGGCCTTGCACAAATGTTGTCATGCTAATTTGGTTAGGCCCTCTCCCTGGCTGGCAGAAATAGATGGATGCTTTTTGAGATGATTCAGCATTGCTGTTGTGAGAGCCATGGTATCACTACTTCCCATTGCTTTGCACTGAACAACAGGCTGCTCCTTCACTTTATTGGAGTTTTCCCACTCTTTTGTGTGGCTTAGATAATGACATAATTGCAACTGGAGGGTGAGTATAAAACAACACTCTGCCGCAGTTTTAACTTAGTTTGAGCACTTCCACTATATTAAAGGTCCATTGAAAAGCACGGCTGTCCATGTTTCAGCATGATTGTGACACAACTGGGTTGTAATTCAGCATGAATGCACATTGGAAAACAAGGTGACATTTAAACTAAACACCGTATGACCAAAATGTCAGCTTGTTTATGCAGTTGCATGACTTTCATAACTACAATCCTCCATCTGGTTGAAATTCTTGAAGCATTTTATTCCAGCTATTTTTTTGCTTTCACACAGATCCCAAGGGCTCTATCTCTTTCTCTTTTGCAAGCATCTGTTTAACATGTCCAACACCATTTACAATTTACACGCCTGGTCACCTAGTGTGTGATTTGCTGTCAACCTGTCAATCAAAGCTCTGTTTTGAAGAGAAATTATAAACCCTCAGTAAGCCCGACAGGTGCTAATCGCAGAAAAAAATGCGAGTGCATGAAACCATTATATGTATTTTGTGAACACAAAAGATATGAGTAAACTTATTTCACGTACAAACTCACAAACAGTATGCTAATATCACTGTATTGTTAACATACAGTACACTCAGTATACACACCAGAAACATTGAGTCTTGTTTAGATGTCAGAGTATTTAGTGCCACATTTACTGTTTTGATACTGCTTGTGGTCATATTCAGGAAGAAATTCAAGAAATACACAAAAAAACCCTCCTTTGTCAGAAAATATATTTAACCTGACTTAAATAATGGCATCAGTTTTGGTTGGAAACTGCCACCCTCTAGCCACATAAGAGTACATTTGCTCTAGTTTTTATCATTATGATAGAGATCAAAGATCAAGCAATAATTGTCTAAAATTTACTTAGGAGCTATAAAAAATGATCACATCAGGAGAGAAATTCAGGATGTTCTCAGTGATGCCATGTGTCTTGCAACTGATGACTGTGCCCATAAAGCAATATCCTGTCAGTCATCCGAATTGCTCTAGTTAGTTCACAGAAGTATAGTCAATATAAGCAGGTTTTGGAAGTTCTGGTGCAGGGATTTTGCTGTAGTCTCTGGTGAAGAGACGTCCCTGAGCTCCGGCTTGCCAAGCTTTCTCCATACTGATGAATGTGTTTCATTGTCTTTTGAATAATACACAGAGCGAAAATGAAAAGAGAGCATTGGAAGAAGAATCTGCAGTATATGCAGAACTGTGTTTTTCTGAGAAATGTGTATATTGGAAAACTGTATTCACGGGTACAGTGCATGCGAGATGTTATAACTGACACTATCTATGGGGGGGGGGGGGGGGGGGTTATTGGGTTTTATGGCCCCCAAAGTTAATGTAATGTCAGTGATGCAAAGCAAGAAGAAAGACTGTTGTATAGTAGCCATAGCCTAATAAGAATTCCATTGCTGAAACGGCTACACACAATCACAATCTCTGCGCAGACAAGGATTTACTGTCTCTATCCGCGTTCCTCTTTTCGTTCGGCAGCGACCAGGTCAGAGCTCAGCCTACAATGTGTGTTCTTTTGACTACATTAACAGCAGGAGAATAAAAATATCATGCTTGATGTAACAAACGCAACATAATGTTTAACCCAAGTTGGCGCCAATAGACGTTATACATACAAAGCCACGGAAATGCGTCAAAGCAATTCACCCATGGATACTCTTACACTGTAGATTTCATCAGCCTGTGAAGTTGAGTGCATTTCAGATGGTTTTTTTTTTTTCAAGTGTAGTAATTTACTTTCATAGTGTACTCACGCTCTCTTTGCCTTCCTCGTCGACTTCCACCTCAGACAGTGATTTCCCTTATTTCCCATAGCGACTTCAACAACCCCTTGAGAAGGGGCACAAACTTGTTCTATCCAGCAGTTTGTGTTTCATGTAGGTGGAGAGAGAGTGGTAGTAATAGCAAAGAGCAAGAGTTTATGGTCCATTGAGGCTATTGTTAGTGGAGAAATTGGCATCTCTGCCTCTGTGTGATTGTTGAACATCATTGCAACATGGTTAGTCTAGAAAGAAGCCCTTGATCTTTAATTCTGAGGGAAAACCAACACTCACTTTTAATGCCCCTGTAGATATCTGGATTTTGTGTGTTCGAGATGTGTTGAAAAGTGCTATGAAAGTATGTTGACATGACATGGTGAGTATGTTTGTCCTATTACCTGGAGAAAAATACAACACCACACAACAAAATGAGCCCAGGAATAAAGGTTTTACTAATGTATTTTTGTAAATCATGTCACAGCATGACATGTTAAATACAGAAAAACACTTATCATTTCCGTATCATCCACTTCTTCAGAAAATTTACTGAGAGTTTATTTTGCATGTCAACTCATTATACAGTGTCAGTGTCATGTTGTGTGGCTTTTTTGGCATTTACTAAATTACTAGTAGTGAGACAGACCTTCAATGAGACTAAAGTCCATCTTCTGACTGGTGAAACTCCAAACTGCTAAAAGCCTGGTATTTTAAGGGCTTCTATTAAACTAATATATTTATGTCTGTGGTGGTGGTGTTTTTTGCTGCACTGTGCAGTTTCAAGTGAAATATTGCCCGGTATCGCAAAATATATAACTTGTTTTAGTGCATAAACATACATATCCTCTGGTTTGTTTTGTGTTCAGGAGATACCAGTACTGACAGGAAATCTTTTAATAGAATTATTAAATAAAATTTGGTAAGGGCATTAGTGGTTAGAATTTCCTCTATTATCTGACTTATCAGTTGAGTTTTAGAATCGAATCGGTGGTAATAATATAAAGCTCATGCACAACTCAGCATTATTTGACTGTACAAGCTACTGGCTAGCTGCTAGCCACTGTAGCACCACTAACGACGGTATTACTAACCCTGAATATTAATTTAGCTGAAAGAGTGACTGAAGTTCAGTTGGTTACTGGTCTGAAACTGTTTCAGTCTTAAAATACTGTTTATAAGGTTAATAGCTCAGCAGCCACCTGTTTGCAACAGAGTTATAACATCATGATTGTTTATTTAGCTTTCAATCTTTCAATAGCTTTTAAAGTAACATACTTTGTATCACAGCTTAGCAGCTCCACAGCTGAATGACTCAGTGACAAAGATAACTCAGTAAAGACAGTTTAGCTTGAAGATGCAGGAGCAGTGCAGTGTCGTTGTGGTTTGAAAAAAATGTTTTGTACTCATTAAATAAAAGAGATATAAGTAATGAAAAGATTAATGAGTTGGCTTAAGCGGTGCTGATAGGTGGATTTGGTTACCTTTGGACTGAGCCAGGCTTGTTGTTTCCAGGCTTTATGCTGGAAACAACTTGCTGGTTGTAGCCTCATACTGAATAGACATACCTGTCCCTGTTGAATGCTGTGTTGTTTTCATCCATCTTTCTGGGGGTGCGCATTGTTTTTCTATCCGACATCACACAAGGTGAAACGTGGCTGTGGGCAAGTTTCTTCATTGCAGCTGGCAGTAATGAGGAAGAGCTGCCCTGCTACACAACATGCTTTCGCATTAGTGAGAAAGACATATGTGTTCCTGAACTGTACATATTTCTGGCATCCACTCAGATGCTGATTCACCTAACTTGATTTTATAATAATCTTTTCATTGGGTTTCAAAGGGAAGACTCTTTTGCTCTAGTGTTGCTATTAATTCACTAGTTTAAAGAACACCAAAGCAATTTAAATGTTCTCTGTCTCACTAATGGTTATTTTAAATAACAGTGACATCAGGGAGGTATTTTTCTGAAATATCAGTGCATGTAAGTGGGTGTAACTGTATAATCCTGTTCTTGATGGTGACAATGACTTTAAGCTATACATGCTGCTGCTTTATGATTATCAAAAGGGACTGCTTTTTACAGCAGCTGTGAGCTTCACCCTGCTTCCATCTGTGTTACCCTTTGATTTTACTGTGCAAACTCTGGCTCCAAAAGCACACGCCAGCGCCCAGAAATCCCACTTCCCCAGCTTCAAACAGGCCGGCAGTAAGTCAACAGGTGATATCATTGTCACATTATTTTATGCAGTCCATGGGCAGCGCTAATGTGGCTTTGTCAGAGTAATAACAACCCTGGTAAATGACTGAATTAAATTACAGTGCTACAGATTTTAAGCACTACAATGGTGACACCGCTGGGCTTTATGAATATGGCCCGCAGTGTACTTCCATGTGGTGAATGCTTTAATGCTCTTGGACATCAGTGGTGTATAACAGCACAAAAACATAATACACTTCTACATGGTTCCTCCCGCTCCACAAACCACTGTCGTCCTTCCCCTGAGCAAACATTTAGAAACTGCCTCTGAACTGCCAGCCTCACCCACACTACCTAGAATCAGGAAATTTTCATGGAGCAAAGCAAAACGGAAATTCACAATGACATTCAGGCTAATCCACACCCACCTTACCTCATTCTACTCTGGCTGTCTAAGAAAAGCCTGGTACACTAAATTTGCTGAAGTGAGAGGAGGCAGGATGAAAAATGTAATACCTCGGGTTCGGTCCTTATCGGCGCATTGTGTACGGCAACCGGTCACATAATGCTGCAGTCAAATGTGCGAGGTGAGGTCTAACACAAACAGTGAATTTAACACATACTGTAGTTTATACAGTCTATTTACTAAGAGGTGTGTTAATTACAACCATTCTCAAAAACCTGAGGGGTTCAGCTTTCTCCAGTTCAGCTCCTGATTTATTAAGACAACTTATGCAAATTGAGTCATTTTTTCACCCTGCAACACAATGCATGTTATTTGCTAAAAGCCTTGAGCCAGGTAGCTGACTCATTTACACTGGGTTAGCAGATCCGAATAGTTTTTTCAAGCATTCACCTGCACTGAAACCCCCTCAGTCATAAGGAAATAGGTTTGCACCAACCTGTACCAGTCCGGTGAGGTGCTCCAGCACGCCAACCATAGGAAGCTGCAGAAGGTGGTTGTTTCGCAGATTGAGACGAGACAGATGAACTCCAGAAAACACACCGAGAGGGAGGCTCCGCAGCAGGTTTGCATTGAGGAACAACAGCTGGAGGGACGGCATGGAGTCGAAGGTCCCAGGATCTACCTCACGGATCTCGTTGTACTCAAAATAAAGGTACCTAAAGAGAGGAGAGTGTTACAGTGTCTCTGTTCTCATGCAAAGGAACTGAAGATGGACTTAATGGAAATAGGAGGATAAATTGGGAATGGTTATGATAAGGAAACTATCACTGCACTGTACTTGTCCAAGTGATATTGGACAGTAAAGATACAGGAAATATAATAACATTAGGGAAAGCCAATGGGGTCTTCTGTTTATTTGTCTTAATTTTATACAAATAAGTAGTTGTCAATTAGAGCACAGGATGAATTTTCACACGATTTATTTTAAGGTATTTTGTAGGTAATCTATCTTCCATAATTACATAATATAACAAATTAAAATTGATGTTAAAAAAGTCATAATTTTACTTAATCTGCACTTTTGCTGCTCGCAGCTGATTAGCTGATATTGTATAATTTTGCACAAATGACTACTTACACTTATCTCAGTGAGCCCAGTCATCATTTCAAATTTAAGATTCAATAATAGAAGTCTGTGTGAAGTTAGGGAATAATTAAGTATGACTGGAGACTTTTCCCTGCATGCTAGTCTTCCAATATCCTTCCATTGCTGAAATAAGTAATAGATGTGGTTTAAAAATACAGCTCATTCACTAACAAAGGCTAACGGGGGGTTACGTGGCAGAGATAAATCTTTATTATTGATTAATAGTTAAATTAATGGGTCTGTAGATTTTCTGAACCATATCTTGAAATATGGGGAGAGTAGACCTGAAAACTAAAGGTTAAATGACGTTCTGAATACGAAGGTATTATGGCACAAATCAAACACCACAATGTTTAACTCGCTGAATAAATACAATTACTGACTGTAGATATTAGCTGCATACATTATTTGCAGAGGAATTATCTTTGTAAGCTTAATCTGACAATGATACATACACATCATTCTGGCAACTCGTTTTAATAATAATAACGCTTTTTCCAAAAAGCTAATTCCTGGCATCACCCAGACGTCTCACAGCCTTATCAACACCTCTGTATGTAAATACAAAAAACATTAATTTTCACGTTGTCACTGATACCAGGCTCACACCTCAACTGAAGCATGCCATCAGGCAGCATGACTAACAAGTGACACTCCTGGAAGAGAATGGGCACCTTTCATTTCAATCCATCCAATGCATAATGGTAATCAGAATGTTCTGCTCTTTGCCATGCCAGTATTACAGTAAAATTCATTTCCATGTATTTATAAACAAATGTCTAAATACCTAAGCTGACATGTGGTTTCAGTTTATGAATTTGTTTGAAGTGCAGTCAAGGCAACGTGCTTGAAACGCTGCGGGTGATCCAAAAAACAAAAACAAATCTTACCTTAGATTCTGCAGCCCCAGGAACATGTGAGGGCTGAGCCTCTCCAGGTTGTTCCCATTCAGGTAGAGGCTCCTCAGGGTTGTCAGGCTGGAGAAGGCCCCCTCCTGGAGGTAGGAGATGCGGTTGTTCCCCAGGTGAAGCAGGTCAAGGCTGGAGAAATTCCAGAAGTCCGTGCTGTAGATCCTCTGTATTAAGTTTCCACTCAGGTACAGCTTGCGGCCGTTGAGAGGCCGAGGTGTGAGCTGGGACACATTGACGAAGGCGTTCTCCTTGCAGTTGACGGTCAGGCCCAGGTCTGTGATGTGCAGGTTGCAAGTGCAGCCCTGGGGACAAATTATGGGGATAGGGGGTCGTGTTTGGTAGCCAGCCACGGGGGGGTTCTGGTTGGGCATCAGGCTGCGAGGTGTGGGGGATATTCTTGAGGGTCGAGGCCTTTTAGTGGGCCTCAGGTGCCTCTCCCTGTCTTTACGTTCGGCTGAGGAAGAGGACGATGAAGTGGAAGAGGTATGAGTGTTCTGCCGGGAACCATGGACCATGGAGGAGGGTTTAGTCGGCCTGACTCGCCCAGGCTGGGAGTTGGGTTTAGAGTTTGGGGGCAAATGTTGGGGCTGTGATCCTGCTGACGGAGCACCTCCCTCTGCTTGTAGCTCTTTATCCGGGAGGTCAGCACACAGTTCCTTGCGGGGGATTTCCCTCAAGTCTTTGCCATGAAGGTGGAAGGGATATTCGCATGTAACGTCCCCAACTACAGCTGTGTAGGGGATCTGACCCAGCCACTGTTGTAGCTGCACTGCCTCGCAGCCACAGTTCCAGGGATTCTCCTCCAGCTGTAGCTCCATCAGGGATCGCCCAACGTACTCCAGGGTCCCAGCATATGCCAGGCTCTTCAGACGATTTCCCCGCAGGTCCAGATGAGTCAGAGACACAGATCTGGAGCAGCAGGAGGAGGGGATAGTTAGCTAGGTTAGATGAAAGGACAGTGTGATAATAAGTGAAAATAATGGTTAACACGTTGCATTCCTGAGAAATCTGCTTTTTATCTTGTGATTAATCCGTCTTTTATGATATGAAATTGTGTGCCACAGAAACATGAATTCAACAGCAGTACAGACTGGCTAATTGTGTCTGACACTGATATTTCTATAGATTAGTCTCAGCATAATTCAGCGTTGCGTTGAAATAATCAGAATCTAACCTAAACAGATGAGCAGGCAAGACAGGGATCAGGTTGTCGTTGAGGATGAGAACCCGGAGCTTGTAGAGGAACCTCAGAGCACCGCTGTCAATTCGTTTGATGACGTTGTAGTCGGCCTGCAGGTAAAGAGAAAATGTGATGAAAATAATTGCTGCAATTGAAAACTAGAATGAATGCAGCAGGAAAGCTGAAAGCCATTTGAAAATGCACAGAGATCTTGAGAAAATTATTTCACTCAAGCCATCTGCTGGCCACTGACTATTTCTGTCACAGCTATCTATTGTAATCATGTGGGAAACAATCCTGTCAATCATGGATAATCAACATGGATTATATTCTCAAGCCTACCTGGAGGTATTCCAGAGCCTCTAAGCCAGCGAAGGTGTCATTTCTGAAGACCTCCAGCTTGTTCTCGTGGAGGTACAGGCGTCTCAGTTTGGCCAAACCGTGGAAAGCTCCCACTCGGATGTCCTGGAGTGCATTGTTGCCAAGGTTTATCGACACTGCGTTGCCAAGGTGCTGAAACCCGTTGCTATAGAGACGCCTCAGAGAGTTCCTCTGGAGGTTGAGTTTGAAAGGGCGGACCCACGACTGTGACACCTGAATGATTAATTAGAGGTCTGATTAGTTATCTTATTAATTACATGAATTTAACAGTTAGAAACACATATAAGCCACATTAGAGACAGGATATTAGACTTGGAGATACGGTATGTTAGTGAGATAAATGACAGCGCCATAAAGTGGCGTGCAGCTCCACGTGCACTGCCTGATAAATGGACACGGATGATACCTGGCTGACATTGGTGAAGCTCCGCCCATCGCAGTGCACATGCAGCACGCCTTCTTTGACCTCGCACGTGCACGGCTCGAAGCACGGCTCGTCCACTTCCTCCTTGGAGTTGTCCACTAGAGGGGTGTGTGTGGAGGTGGGGGTAGGGGTGGGGGTGTGTGACGCCTGGGACAGGCACACACACCCCAGGGCCACTGCCAGAGCGACCCACTGCATCCTCCTGCTTCTCCCTCTCAGCTCAGCAGCCTGGGGCTACAGCCCGGCATCGGCCCTTCACCGCACTGCACGAGGCACGGCACATACATGTATACATTCACGCACACACACACACACACACACACACACGCACACACACACAGTTAAAAACGGCACACAGCCAGGGAGGCAAAAGCAAAAGGCAGTTCAGGATGAATCAGATTGATGATACATCACAAGCATACCAAAGCAGGCAGAAAATAAAAGTTAAATTACACAGACTGGAATGCCATGGGGAAAGAATTAGGATACATTACATTGGAATAATAATGTATAGGCCAACTAGTGGCTACAGTATGCAGTGATACAAGCAGAACCATGGTAAACACATGTGAGATGCATTCAGCATAGGAAAACAAGGCTTTGGATTTACAGGATTCACCAAAAACAGAAATACTGGTTTAAAAACGAAGACGCTGAACAGTCTCTCAGCTGCCATGACGTTGCTTTTGAATTAAAAATTCTAATTCTGACATTGAAAATGCAAAACAAAGGCAAACACGTGGGATAGTTCACCTGTGAATCACATTTTATCATTTTTAGAGTGGCTTTTTGGACAAGTGGAGGGGGGGGGGGGTGTCTTGTGATG
>JAVQJL010075573.1:0-23742 GCA_036024295.1 Nannoperca obscura | reverse complement strand
CCCCCCCCCCCCCCCCCCCCCCCCCCCCCCCCCCCCCCCCCCCCCCCCCCCCCCCCCCCCCCCCCCAAACAAGGAGGATGACAGAATGGGGAAGGGAGAGGATGGTGCTGGTGGGCGAGCTGGCACACAAAAAGCCTGCTTGGTAACAATAAGGATGAGGATGACATTGATTTGAAAGAGTGTGTGTGTGTGTGTGTGTGTGTGTGTGTGTGTGTGTTTATGCATGTGCGTCATTGTCAAGGGACTGTCCTTCTGTTATTCAATGTAACTGTGGGCATGAATGAAGTGCCTGTTTGTGTGTGTTTGCATGCGCACATGCCTGCATGTCATGTCAGTGAGTGACAGGAAAGTCAGTCTATTTACTAAAGCCGGAGAGATTTGGAAAGCCAGGGCTAAGACTGCTGCCCAACAGCACACACAGCCCCCCTCCCCTACTGACCTTTCCTAAATGTTACTGGCTACTTGGCAAACTGACTGGGCCTCTAATGAAACTTTTATTGGCCCCCATTTTTCACCCTGTTTCTCCAGAACGCCTCCAGGGCTAAGCTGAAATACAACGGGCTTGAACTGCAGCTGACACGCAGAAGGGTAAGGTATGGTGTGGCTGTGTGTGTGTTTGTGTGTGTGTGTGTGTGTTACAGTGCTCACATTTTATCTTTATCTCCCTTTTTCTTTATTCCAAAATCAATTAGGTCAGTAAGAAATGTTTATGAGATCATTTAAAGCCCTTACCTGCGGAACAGTTAGCTCAATTTATCATTCTCCAATTACATCTGACAATATTGGGAAATAGCTGTAGGCAAACAAGACCCTCTGTAGGAGAGCTGGTTTATCGTTTGCATTACATTACGTGTTGACTCTGTTCAATGATCCACTTTTAGCATGCAGGATAGGATGAGAAGTGGCAAACAGCTGAAGTCACTACAGTCAATGAATAAACAGGATAAGCATAACTTCCACCAATATATTATTAAGAACAGATATGTTCAACTATATTGCTGTGAGGTAAATCTGTCTTCTAGTGTCACATCAGCATGATAGTGGAAATGCATCATTGGCACTGACCTGCTCATAATATTTGGTGTAAAACTGGTTTCCAAACTGTTGCAATTTATGTTATTACAAGGTCAAGGTACAAGTATTTTTGCCCGCAGTTTCTTTCCAAGTCATTTAATGCCAAGTACTGGTATTCAAATTTGTCTCAAGTGAATAAAATCAATCCAGTTGGATAAGACATGTCAAAACTCTATTAAGAAAAATATAGTTCAGCTCAAAGCTTTTGGTTGGTTTCGGTTTTGTAATTATCCTACATACAATTCTCATGTGATGTGATAGGAAACACTATAATACAAAACAACTACTATACGATAGGACTGAAAGCTCCAGAACAATCACAGAGCGGATCTTGAGGTGAGACTAATTTTTGTCAAGTGTTGTTTCCAAGGATAAGAACAAACTCTATTTTGAATTGCAATGTTTCTACAGGGGGCAATGCGACATTTAAACACAAACTATGTATGACAACGGGACAGCGGGTAAAAAAAAAGACTGGATCCAAATTAGTTCAGACGTAACATAGCTGCTGGTAAATAATAAGAATATGCCTATCAGTTCTAATATAGCTTTTACTGAAATGTTTAGAGGCAAATCATCTTTACAATAATCATATTTCAAATTCTACTCTACACTTAGTAGCATTAACTGTAATGCAATTACATTTCTATTCAGCCTAATTTTACTACTATCATCATGGAACAGTGGAGTGACCTGCCACGCTGTAAAATATTTCCAGGTCTTTAAACAACTTTTAACTGTTAAGGATTGAAGGGTTTATATCTTCTACTGATGGATATGTGTGTCTGTCCTCATGCAGCATGAGTGTGTAGGTGACCAAGTACAGAAGCGAGCGGATGGGTTAGGCCCAGCTGGGTTGTGTTTTTTTCTCTGAGAAAGCACAGGGGAGGGACAAAGAGGTCAAGAGCAAACTGTTGATACTCATTATAAGCCGCTGTTGGACTCACGCAAAACTAATTACCACAAGCTGAACTGAACAGAGCTCAGCTGCACTGAAGGATGCATCTGCAGATCGAGGACAGGGTCAGATTCAGTTGAATAGGATAGAATAAAACTCACGGCTGGCAGAGTTTGATGAGGTCCTGGTCGGTGGTGGCGGGCGGCAGGCCTCTGATGTATAGGTTGGTCTTACTAAGCTGCTCCACTAGCCCTCCTCCGTGACCTCCTCCTCCACCTCCACCTCCTCCTGTGGTCCCGGGGCTAGGCGGAGCCATGGGCGGAGGGGGAGGAGCATAGGACTGCTGCAGAGACAGAGAGAATAAATGAAAGGAAAAGGTCACTTAGGGTCACAACACAAGGAAAATCTGTCTTTCCCCTTTCTGTGCCATAATAATCACAGAAATTTCATTTCTGCTTCTCAATCCTACCGATCAAACAAAACATCATCTATCTAGCAAAGACACATTCTTTGAAATAATCTCTTCCTGCATCAAGTCCCACATCAATTTCTTGATTTAACAGGAAGCATATCAAATTAAGGAAGCAGGATATGTGTAATTAGTAGTGCTCATTATGATCATGGTACCAAGTTTTACTATGAGAGCTTGTATCAGTAGTAGTAGTAGTCTCCAGCTTCAGTTAGCATTTATGACATTAAAAAAACATTCCTATTCAGTCAGTGTCATTATTATGATTGAAGAAACCTGCTATAAGTTACAGTGTTTCTGTGTGTATGGAACAGGAACATGTCTGAAGCCACTGGCAGTTTTGTCAAGAGTTTTACAAAGTGTTGATGGACAGAAGACTCTGAGCGTGTGACGTGTCTATTTGCAAATCGTACAGTAAAAGTTGCATCAGCTGTCTTGACAGATCATTTAGTCTGAAGCTGAATCTTAAAATTTGTTCATTTAACTTGTTTCTTAATGCAAGAAGGCTTAGATCAAAAATATGAAAAGAAAACATCTTGATCAAATGACATTTTTTTAAAACCACTGATGTCCATACTTCAAGGTACTGTCAACTATTTCTCAAACCAAACAAGACTGCATTGGGCACATCTACTGTGCTTTAAGAAGTTTCTGTCAAACATCCCATTATGGGTGCACAAGCCAGACCTTCCAGTGTTTAATCCAGGCCTGGGCCCTTTACTCAAATGTCTCCTATCAGCCTCCACTGTCCAATTACACAGCTCAATGCTGACTAAATGACTTAATAAGATGACCATTTCTGGCAGGGAGGAAGAGGGAGGATTAATGAGTGTTTGGAACTGATGGGTTCAGAGAGCAGCACACCCACCTCTGCCTGCCTACTGCCTTAGGCAAACTATTAGGTTAAGTTTGGAGGAAGTAAACAAGCCAGATGGCTCGTATGACAACTGCGTTCAAAACACTGTCTGTCTCCTTGATGTTTGGAGCAAAACAGCCACACTGGCTCAACAAAGAAATCTGGTCTCAGCATTGGTCCCACTGTAGGGAACCGGATGGAACAAGTTCAAGACTGCTGCAGTTTGAGATGATCACAGGCCAGTTCCACTGTGACGAGTGAGAGAGACAGGGAAAGAAAGTGGAGGCAAGGGAGGGAGACAAGTGAGACGGAAAGTGCATGTGCTTGGATGTATGCTGTATGTTGTGTATGCAAATGCTAGTGAGCGTGTGTGAGCTTGTGTGTGTGAACTGGTGTTTGTGATAATAACAGGTTGTCACCACACAGCGATGTGGAGCCTGAGCCAGCTCTGATATTAATCCATTACCTGTACTCCCCTCAACTGGCACACAATTCCTGACACACACACACACACACACACACACACACACACAAGCATGCTGGCAGCTCAGAAGCCTGCGCTAACAGGATTCAACACATGCACAGCAAACATGCAGCAGTAGAATATTTACAGGCCAGTGCTGTACACTAACAGCCCAGAATGAAACTATACACTTCAACAAACACATGACAAAGTACAGAGATGAAAAAAGGCTACACTGGGTAATACTTCATTGCAATGGTTGTGACAAATCCTACTATATATTGTAAGTGTCTCCTAAAACTCTTTCATAGGCTGTTTGGTATTTTTTCCTAAATATCTCTATACTGTGTTCACTGTGAAAATATTGTCACTCGGTCTGCAAGCTACTGACAATACAATGTAAAAATGCATTAACATCACCAGAGCTAAAATGGTTGAAGCAATCAATTAATTAATCAGTCAATTTACAGGAAATAAATCATCAACTATTATTAAGGATTTTATTAATGATTTAAGTAATTAATCAAGCAAAACTGTCAAACATTTTGTTGTTTCTGTTCTCAAATGTAAGAATTGAATGATTTTCTTTGTCACACATTGAAAATGTAATATTTTCTTTTTAAAGAAAGAAAACATTGACAGATTAATACATAATGAAATGTACTACTTGAGTCCTGTGTGAATAAATGCTGCCCTCCCATTCATTTTAATGGAACCAGTCCATCAAAGCAGTGGAGGTGCCAACATAGGCAAAAACAACGCTGGGTCGTAAGTTGAACCTGGCTCAACTTTTGCTGCAAAAAAAACGTGAGGTCATCTATCATATTTAATCAAATACATGCAAGTGCATATTCCTGCTATGTAGATCACTTTGTAACGTGAACGCTGTATTCCTACGCCGTAAGAATCTACAGCCATGCTAGCAACTTTGTGAGGCTGTACTGCTTTGAGCAAAAAGCCAAAACATATTAACCTGGTAGTGGCAAAAGTGGTAAAAATCAGAGGATCCATCCTCTAGACATGATGAATATTCAACACTGTGCACATACATGGTCCCCAGAAGATCATCCCTAGAGCCAAGCTGCTTGCTTTTCTTAAAAATACCAACACTTCCTAAATACAATACAATTTGCCCACATTATGACTTCAAGGAATGACAAAAAAGGTTAACTCTCATATTCTGTAACTGTTTTCTTATTAAAGACAGACACACTGAGCAAACCGCACCAGATGCTGCTCAGTGCCCAGCAGTGTGTGACTTGCACTGAGAAGTGCGCGCGTGTGTGTGTGTGTGTGAGTGTGAGTGTGTGTATTTGTATGTGGTGTCTGTGATCATGATAATGAAAACCTCACTGCTTTAACGCCTGAACTATGTTAAGGACTGATTTTATACAAGGCTTTTAACACTGGGTTTGCTTACCGACCACTTCTGAAAGATAACATGGATACATGTTTGATGATGGGAAATGTCAGATACAAATAAAAGACTCCCGGGCTTCACCTGGAATAGATCTATCACTGGAATAAAAGCTATAACATGCTTACGATAAGACACAATGCACACATGACATGCTTACAACACAATACCGGCATGTGCAACATATATACACACACAGAAACATAACCAGACTAACAGCATCACACACACTCTTTAGCTTTATCTATATACATTAATTTCATTCCACCATGATTTGAAGCATGAAAAGAGCCTTTCTTTACTCACATATACACACACTCAAATGTCCAGGTATGCACAAACATACAAAATCTCTTTCCTCTCACTCACTGACACAACACACACACACACACACACACACACGCACACCTGATCAAAGGCCTTGCCCAGGAAACCTCTTTCAGCCAATTTGTGCAGCTGTCAGGGTCGAGCCGATAGTGAGCTGTGTATGTAATGTGTCAGAGACTGTGATAGGGAAATCCTTTGAAACACTGAAATCTCTCTCTCTCTCTCTCTTCAACAACTACACTTTCACCTCTCTTCTCCCTCTCTCCTCCCTCTCTCGCTCACTGTCAAATTCAACTCCACCATCGCTCAATCTCTTGCTCTTTTCACCTCTATCCTTCCTCTTCCCACATATTTGCTCTATATTTCCCCCTGCATCCCTATTTCTCTCTTTTAAGGATTACTCTGCCGTCAGAGTGTGTAGACTGAAGGCTGCCTCTCAGCTGGTATTGTTGACACACTTAGTACAGTGGAGCAGCTCTCGCAGTGGGAAAAAGGCTCAGAGGCAGCGACACAAACTGTCACATAAAGCAAACACAGTCACCAGGTTTTTCTGAGATTTCATGCATGGCTGAGCCTGTGAACAGCGACACACACAAAACATTGCTGCTTTGTGGCATTTATGTACATGCTGCTGACTACCTGATGAGCAAATATTTAACTAGATACTGAATGGCAAAGGAGGCTAAGAACAGAGGGACACGATTTAAGTAAGACAAAGCACATCTTTGAATATGTGATTAATGAGGTCTGTTGATCTACATATGAGCCTATTCCATGACATACATAGTGCTATTGCCTTGAAACGTAATATTCAGTGTCAATGAATAACAAACAAAAGCAAAAATCCTAAACACATGAGTAGAGAAACATAACTAATACAAAAACTCTTCAAGACTTGTATGCCAAGGTGTACTGAAGCTGTTCTGGTGGTGGTGTTTTTTTTTATTTCTTGTATTTGTCATATGGACATCATTATTGAATCCAACAAACATTCAATCTCTTTTCCTTTGAAACAACTACTTGTCTGGGTCTCATTTTGCATATTTGTGAATAGTGTGGGCTTAGTGACGTAGTGACAACTCGCACAGCTAGTTGGCGAACTAACAGCAAACATGCTAGCCAACCGAGAACATGCTAGCACTTCCTGTTTCTTCTTTACTGGGCCGTTTACTCACTTGTCATTTGATTCTCAGGATTGTACATCACAATAAAGAGTTATTGAAAGGCGAGCTAACACGCTTGCTGAATGTCAGTTTACAAGCTTGTTAGCTGGGTCACTAAAGGGACAAGTTCACGCAGCTTATTAAGAAAACATATTTGTACTATTGACTTCTGTCCCATAACTGCCTACAAACTATTCCTCTTTTGGTTAAATAAAATGTCATGGTGAAACATAGCTAATAAGCTACAATAACTTTTTTAACCATTTTTGGACTCTTCAGCTTTCCGTTTCCTCATAGGTTAGCACTGTAAACATGGCTAGCTATTGGTCAAAGGTGAGAATTGATTGAACTGGTGAACTGCACACAAACACTTTATGGATTTACTTTGCTCATGTCAGCCTTTTTGTTTTGCCAAAAGGTGTCCAATTTTTTAATGCTGATGCAAATTGACCTTTAATCTAACCCATTCTGTGAACACTGACCTTCCTCTCTATCCATCCACTTCTTTAGTCATGGCTAGGTTAATACACACTCGGATATCTGCAACTCAACTCACATACATGCACCACTTGCAAGTACGACAGTCTACATATAGCCCCCTTGTCCCTAAAAAGTTCTCTTCTTTCCAAACAATGAGTAGCTCCTGGAAAGCCCTGACAATGGGTTTCAACTGACTCTCCACACACACTCACAACAACAGCTCTGGTAAAAGTACAATGACCATGATAATGTCAGGTTTCCCCTGCTATTTTCAGCAAAAGGGATTTTTGTTACTGATGCTCTGTGTGTGTCAGTAGGATGCTCTTGTATCTATGCACATTGATCTTTGAGCAAAACAGAGATGCAGAGATAAAAGAGAGACACCACGTGAAAGACAGAAACATGGCTTGCAGAAATAGCCAACAATAAGTCCATTCATCTGCTGCTACAACTGTTTTATACATGTATAGAGGCTCAGCTCTCAATATGCTCCTTCATGTAGTGTTATCAATACCAAAATTAAGACTTCAGTGCGATACCAGCCTAAAGTATCTCGATGCCAATACTGAAACAATACCATTATAAAAATCAAAAACATCACAAAAGTAATGTAATAATAGATTACACAACATGAAACCTTTCTTTATTAACTACAAAACTTAAAATAAAATAAAAAAGAAATATATTTTGTGTCAGCTGCTTAGCAGTTCAGAATAAATAATGTATGTTGTGTATACAACAACAAATGTCTAAAAAAATAACAAAACAAAAATATTTTGTTGCATCTGCTGAGCTTTATAGTTATGTAAAAGGTGTTTGTCACTGAATGTGGACATGTGAAAACTAGACTCTTATTCTGTCTGACTTATGTTTTGGAATGTTCTTTGGCCACTTTAAGGTTCTTAGCCAGGAAAACAAGTGCGTCAGTGTGCTCCTCAGTTAGCCTATTGCATCTACGCTGGAATGCACAGGTACTGTCTGGCAAAATGTGCAATTTGCACGGTGGCTGCATGGCTCTTCCACCAGATTAAACAAGAATCCCCCAAAGACGGCAAAATCTAATTTTGAGGGGGGTCTCAAAATTAAGCAAATAATTACTATTTATCTTTATTGTAAAATGTATTTTCATGTTTAAATATTGAAAGGTGGGCACCACAAACAAATGGGACTGATGACAGTAAACAGGCAGATGATGCCAGCAGCTGATGACATTGGTTAACGGTTCTAATTCTGCAGTGCAATAATACATTCTGACTCTGCGGTTCCGCTGCTATTTATGATGTCGCTGTATAAACTGTGAATCTTTCAAAACAGCTCACCGGTGTAGGAAAAGCTCACAAGGTCAGTTAACAGTTAAATCCCTGTGAGTTAATGAAGGTATCCTTCTTGGTATAGGTGCACCGTGCAACACTACCTCCATGTGCATATAATATGACGCAACACTATGTTTCTCATTCGCGTATGTGAAAACATCAATGAAACTCAAACTTAGCCAGTCAGTGTGATGCCAATATAGATTGAGGGAGGGAAAGACTCACTAAGTGATGGTAGAAAAGGAGAGTAGAGGAACAGACGTTTTATAGTCCCAGTGAGGGGTGAACATTGGGTGAAAAGTAGGAAGGAAGGGATAAAGAGATGGGAGAGAGACGGTGAAAGAGAAGGCGGCAGAGAAAAGAATAGAGAGATGGTGAAAGAAGGATGGCTGAAGAAGAGAACTGAGTGAGAAAGGATAATGGGAAAGAGGATGGGACATGGGAGAGCGGGTTGTTCCAGTCCCTTTTGATGCTTCCTGAAACACAGAGGAAAGAATGTGGGCTATTTTTGGGTCCAGCACTGAGATTCTCTCTTACTCTCTGTGCCTCTAAACACAGCAGCGGAAGGGTTTAAGGAAGAGCTTATGAATACATTGGAATGGAAACATGGCTCCCAATATACCGTCCCGGTTTAGAGATTACACAAGCAGCTAAATTAAGCCTTGGCTTTTGCTTCTGTCGGAAACCTTGAAAAGACAACAAATCATCTTTTCAGGATTTTTCAAAAATAACTTGATTGCCAAACTGTCGTGTCCATGCTTTGTTTGATTGAAATATGTGGAAGTGTTACAATCGCCACACAGATAAAAATACACTTTAAATGTTTAAAATAAAGAAAAGATGGCATATTTCTGTTAGGGGAAGCAGAGGAGACTGCTGCAAGTTCAGTTAATGCTGTGTACATGCTGTGCTTGGAGACAAGCCAAATGATATCCAACACAGGAGGCTTACAAGTTTCCTAGTGTCAATTTGAAGAATGTGGAGGATAGAGGTATAGTCTGTGATTAGTCTGGTAAATTAAATATCTGGGAAAATTACACCATAGGTTTAATAAATAAAATAATTTTAAAGTCCAGTTCCATGAGAAGCTTAGAATTCATAAAGTGCACTGATAATCAAGTTTTTAAGAATTAAGGGATGTCTGCATGTTTCATTAAGCTAAATGTTAGACTTAGACTAGAAATGTTAAACCTCTTTTCATGCCTGTTACAGTAACATACCTCAACATATGCAATTACATATATACAAATATCAGTCTTTGTGATTGGGGTTATTTGTCAATGGACAAAACCATACCACACCAACCACTATATTTTAAACGTGTAATACTAATAATTATTATCATTTAAAGCTGTTAAGCTTTTTCAGGACCTTATCAGGACACTGCGGTTTTATTGAGGCAGAAATAACAGGCTATCATGTTTTACCAGGGTCCCTGCAAGTTTCATCAGCCTAGACTTAAGATCATTGTAACGTCAGTCAGAATGGAAAAAAAGATCACTTTAATTAGAAATGCAGAAAATTGAACATAGTCTGCATGACCTATTTTATTTCTCATTAGAAGATTGGTGAAACAAGAAACTACAACATTTGTATGGCTTTTAAAATCAATTTTTAAGATATAATGTAAAGCAGTATATTTAACTGTACTGTAAATACTGCTGGTAAAATTTGTCATTTTTTTCATCACAATGTTTCCCTTGTCTCACATGACAAGAATGCATTCTGAGCTCTTCCTAAAAAAAAGGCTTTGTACCTGGATTTAAGAGCTAGCACTCTTTTCATTGTCCAGTCGTATTCTGTCTTGTCTGTTCATTTCTCTGCCATTACATTTCATGTACTTCCCTCCTGATTTTTTCTAGACTTCTTGTTTATCTCTCACCTCTTCCCTAATTTCCTCTCTTCTCTTGTCACTCTCTCAGTCCCCTTTCCAAACGACTCTTTCCCTGTTTCTCTTGGTCTCGTCTGAAGATCAGGTCGTCTAGGTTGCTTCCCAGTGGAATGCCGTGTTCCAGCACTCTACCTTTCTATCTCTCTTGTTAACATCTGCAACAACAGCATCAATAACACTTGGGCTGTCATAAACAAGTTGCACAAACATCCCAGGAGGACATCCAGTTTGGGCTCGGTGCTGACTGACCTGGTGGGAGATAGAGA
Source organism: Nannoperca obscura (assembly GCA_036024295.1). NCBI lineage: Eukaryota > Metazoa > Chordata > Actinopteri > Centrarchiformes > Percichthyidae > Nannoperca > Nannoperca obscura. The sequence goes on along the minus strand of JAVQJL010075573.1, from coordinate 13,125 downwards.
TGATGGAGAGACTGTGGTGAGTTGCTAAACTCTCAGCAAATTCCTGCGGCTGTGTTCAGGAGGTTTAGGCAATGTGTGAGTTTACAGGCAAGCTGTTTAATTAGAGATTGATTTGTAACTTCATGAGGCTGCATGGCTATTGTTCTTGGGGTCAAGACTGTGTGTGTGTAGTTGTGGGAAATAGACAACACCCACCAACATCAGCTTTTGCAACAACTTTGTCTATATTTGGGTTTACTCTGTATGAGTGTGTTTATTTGTTCACATAATGTAATTCTAGAGCTTGAATTGCATAAAGATGTTTGTACAATTCATCCTCACGTATTTGTAACTTGCGTCAAAGTGCAGTAGATTCTCAAACCACTTAGCACACCGCAAAAAACAGGCTGGCTGAAGATATGTTCACGTTAAATGGTGTATGAGTGTCAAAACTGTTCAAAGGTTTTTGAATATAAGGTATCAACAGTGTAAAAAAAGTAACGTGACAGTAGTGGGAGGATGGAGAGGTTTGCATCATCACTTTCCAGCAAGTAGGTCAAAGGTTTAAGTACAGACTCTGGGCCTTTCTGTGACAGTGCTTCCAAAAAGAACAAGAAAAGAGTAACATAAAAAACCCATGAATACAACCACCTAAATTAAAATTACATTTTTTTCCAGTTCAAATGTCCTTACTAGCATGATGGCCAAGTAAGGATTTTACTTTCTTTTCCTGACCTTTTAAGACAATTAAGTCTGTCAATGCACATAGAACATATATACACATACACTCACATTCAAGTCCTTGCTAAAGCTATTTTCTTGCATATGTGCTGCCTTTGCTGTCTGCAACAAACCCAGTAACTAACAAATCTAACTACTCTAAATAGGCTGACCTTGCACTGAAACCCTGAAAAAAAAAACCTTCCTGAGTGACATCCAAGAAAATCATTCCACTGCGTTATATTTCAAAGCCCACTCCAATGAGTATTCAAAAAAAAAGAAAAAACATCATATGCTACACCCTTCTTAATTGCATGACCTCTAGCATGCAAGTTGCAAAAAGGGGAGAAAAAACATGCATATTGAAGAGGAGCTTCACACACATCCCTTTTATTATGTATATTTATGCAAATTAAACGTTAAGTTTATTCAAGAAAGTCTCTCTCGCTCCTCCTCTCATTGCCCTTTGGTCAGTGTTTCCACCCTGCAGTATGCATTATGAGCGGCAGCAGACAGGGTTCTTAATTCATGATTGGTTTTATACAGACCTATAAGATTGCAGTTTCTCATAAGAGAGAAGACTGCAGAGTTTTCACAGCAGCAGCACTAGTTCTTTGTCACTGCTAATGAACTCTGGATGTCTCCTTATAAGGTGAATTGTATTTTCCTACCTGCCGCTTATCATCCAGCAGGGCTTCTATCCCTCTTTATCTTATCGTCTCCTCTTTGCATATTATTAATATCATCCTGCTCTCTAATGTCCCTCAACTCTTCACTGAACCTGTCAAACACTTTGCTTTTCTCCTCCTTCTACATAACTGTCTCCTTGTCTTTTGATTTCAACTTTCTGCTCCTCTCCATTTCTCAGCTGCCTACAGCCTCTGCCCTCTCTTCTTTTCCTGGCCCATCATCTCTTTTCCTCTCGTCTCATCTCTTCCTCGTACTCACACTCCTATCTGCTGCCCCCCCCCTCCTCCAACAGCGTGCAGGAGATTAAAATATGAGGAAACAATCAAGCTCTGTCTCATTAGCATATGAACGGGGGGCCGACGGGCAACTGCAGAGACGACAGCAGAGCTCTGAAAATCCACCATGGAGCTTTTTTTAATCCCAGGAATGACTTTTTACTGTATTTTGTTGAATGAGACAGAACAATCCTCTGCCAGTCCTTTCAAGCAGTCAAATTACCATCAGAATAAGAGGGCATAGGAATAAGACAGAATGCTTATATAGCGTCAGGTCAAAGAATGAACACCATAGAATAAGTGTGCAGACAGAATAATGTTTCTCCACGGCAACAATGAGAAGCTGAAAAGATAGGGATAGGCGTGTGTGTGCGTTGTGTGTTAGGTTTGTCTTCTCACCCCGCAACAATGAGAAACTGAAAAGAAACTGAAAAGATAGCAATTGTCTGGTGTGTGTGTGTGTGTTAGGGTGGGGGTTGGTCTATTCTCATTTGTGAATCAATTAAAATGTCACTATAAGCGTAGCAACATCACAGGTCATGACATATGGTATATTGTGTGGTCATATGAGACAACAGAAATGGAAATGTAATTGATCACATTACTGGAACAGGCAATTAAGCAATAACATCAGGTATTGGTGAATAGATCATGCGTTGTGAAAGTCTTTTGCAGAGATGGAAAAAGCACATTAAGGTCACTGCCAGTCTTTATTACCTCACATTGGTTAATATTGCTGTTCAAATTTACTGTGTACCAAGATGAGCCCCCTGAAATAAATGCTAATAGATCTGGAGATCTGAAATACCATTAAATACAAACAAATACAAGAAAACAAAAATACATTTTACACACAACTGAGCTGCACTGTAAAACTAATCCAAGGTTGGTGTATTCTACTCAACATCATCTATGCTAATGGAAGTCATGTAAAACACTGTAATCAAGAACTCATGTCACTGAGCAATGGTAGCAAAAGCAATGTGATGTTTTAAAACAGATATTTTAAAACATCTGTTGGTGCTGTAGTCATCTGCACATAGATTATTCAACTCATATGATCTCGCATGGTTACCTTAAGGTTTACCAGTGAATTCACCTGTAAATGACACAATGTTGTAGCGTCAATGAACCAGTACACTTCTATACAGTCTCTTCTAATGTAGTAACAAGGTTCAATATGCCTCTCTCCTTCACATCGACCAGGTCTGATTTAAACACACTTATCTTTACCTTTTCGGTTCTCAGGGTCACTGACCATTCATTATTACTCCTCTTCCCTACTTCACTGTGTCCCTCATTCCTTCTTGTTTCTCTCTCTGCTCTAATTAAATTCCTTCATCAAATCTGAGAGGAGCAAATATTCTGGGAAAGAGAGAAGAAGAGGGAGGGAAGACGAGATCAGAGGGTAAGAACATATTGAGCGGAATCCAAGCCCAGAGACTGAGATCAGATGATGACCTGAGGATATCTGGAGGGAAAATCCATAATAGGGCATTGTAACAAAGGTAGAGCTCAGTCAAATCATAACTTTTTTTTTTCTCAGGTGGAAGATTAGACAGAAACATGTAAGAATACATAACACAGATAACCAGACTAGAGAGGCAAAGAGAAGAATCAGACGCACATGATACCAGTTAGGCCTAATCATTTTACACTCAGGACTTTCATTCAGAAATGCACCTCCATTGCATACACTTTACTGCTGAAGAGACACTCACAATTTATATTCTCTGCATTGTGTTCCAACAATATGTTAAAAAGGTCAACTGCAAAAACAAATTTCATCTGGATTATGACGAGCTACTGGACCAATATAAAATAGTGAGGGGATGCCGCACCGTTTTCCACAGGAAATTCCATTTGCTGGAATACCGAATGGCAGCATGAAGTAACCCCGGTGTTAAATACATTTAAGTCTCTAAACCATTTCTACTCTCAAACCTCTTTTGTTCCTATGAGAGATGATACGCAGCAGCTCACATTCATAATTCAGAATCCAGTATTGAGCCATTTATCATATCAGAAAGAGACATGGTTCGCCCATTTAAAAAACAACGGCTGAACAGTGAGAGCATCACTCAACGTATTCACCGATCATTACCTAGACATTGTGTGTGCTTGGATTGATTTAAAGGCCTTATCAAATTACCTAGAAAAGGTTAAAAGTATCCATTACCGGCTAACATGCTTTTGCTATTGAGCACAGGGAGAAAAGGGGGAAGGCAGCTGGATAGAGCAACAATCAAGCCCAACTGTATCCTGGAGGCATAAATAGTATTTCAGTAAGGGAAAACACATATTGAAACAGAAATATCACAATGAACACACACAAGTTAGACAGAGAATGGAGTAAACAGAAGAAATCTTTCTCGAATACACTTTGCTAATAGAACTTATGTATCAATATGTTTGACGCTCCTTTCCTTTTGCCCAGTGAGAAGATGAGAGGTTAGATTTTGAATTGCGAGTTTAGGGACACTCACAGCATACAATCAGACTTGTTGTCCGTTCAAATTAAAAAAAAAGAATAAAATGTCAAGAGATTTCAAATCCATCCGTGATCTTATACAGGCTCCAACACACAGTGGTAAATAGTAAAACAAAAGGGACTGCAAATAATAAAAATAGAGGCAAGGAAAGGCAAAGAAAGAGAAGACATTGTCAGAAAAGGGAGGGAAATTTGACGAAAGTAGACGAAGGTTGGAGAGAAGAAGAGAAAAGAAAAGCATAGGAGGGAGAAAGGCCACCAGAGAGGTCACTTCTGCTGTTAATAATTTATCCTTTAAAAAACAGTCTGAGGCATTAATTGGTGCTGTGGCTTAATCCTGAAACACACATACACACACACCTCGGGGAGCCTCTTAGCAGCTGTGCTCCAGCTAAATTGGCTACAGTGTAGCGTCGGCAGCACCGAGTTCCCTCCAGGTATAACACAGTCAGCCAAAACAGCAATAGCAGGCCTGCCAACCCCGTCTCATAAATCTGGGCGTGACACTTCTCAGCTTCTATCTGCTGTCACGCTCTCAAAACAAATCTTATGGCAAATCAAAGCGACAAGACGTAAGTCCCTCGGTACGGTTGTTAGCTAGATAAACACACGGCTCACTTCAGTAGTAATCTGTAATCAGCTGAGGAAGACGCTCTGTGCAGCATCAGGGGCTTTTGCATGACTTGGATTAAAGTAATTCATTTGATGAATAAAGGCTTGACTTGGCGCAGGAGGGAAATCACAGGTCGTCAATTGAATTTGCCTTTTCAGGACTTAAAGCTCCACAACAGTTTGAATAATCAGGATATAATATGAGGCAAGTCATTATTGTCATGCGATAGCCTCATAACCACAATTTGTTCTTATTACAGTGGTTTTTTGTAGCCCTCTTTGTGCCAATATGAGTGATTCAAATCCCTTTTGTAGTTTAAATCTGCACAGATATCAGTGGGGAAAATGAGATGGTTCTTCTCATTCTTTGAACAGTTTTAAATTTGAGCTTTAAAGGAATTCGGTTTATTACAACTGTGTATCAAATAATACCAGTGTAAACACAATGCCTTTTTCAACAAAAAATAAGATGATGTGTCCATGTGTCTCCGTGTGCAGACACAATGTCTACACTGCTTCAGTTGTGTGTTGTAAAGCCACTAGAAGTCAGCAAATTGTATTCAGTTTTATTGATATGTAAGATGCCTCTCAGGATAAGGGGCAGGCGTGTCCTCATCAAAAAAGCATTTTATTTATGGGGTGTTCAATCAATGGATGTAAAGTTCAAAGCATGAGGAATATAATTGAGGACAGCATCTCCCTTTCAATGATTTCATTGGTTTGTATGTTTCTGATGCTCTTATTCATTGCCATTAAACATCCTGCTTTGTTCAAACAAACTAAAATAATAAACCACAATAAATGTCATGCAAAGTATTTAACATTTATCCTTTCCAGCATTGCCGCCAATAAGCACTGTCCAGCTGAAGGCACTCTGGCAGCATTTTATCGGTGCCTGAAGGTTGATGAGCACATTTACCACCCCCATATCCTATCCTCACACATCAGCTCTGCTGGTGAGATAAGCACTTCGGCCTTCAGTTGATCCAAAGGGAAACTCTGCTATCTGTATCATATCGCCTCTAAAACGCCAAGACTACCTTCATATAAAATTGAGACATTGTGTCCAACTATAACAATTATCTTTTACATTAATACGTTAGATTCACAGCTTGCGTGATCAACAAAGTCAATGCAAAAGTAGTACCTTGTTAGCTTTTGTAAGATCACCTCTTTGCTACTCCTCAAAAGAAAGACAAAAATGTAGTTATATTGTACAGACAAATATTTGTGCTATCATTATGGCATAAGTAAATGATGCATGGAATAGACCAGTTGGAACTGCAGGAGACAGAATAATCTGGTTTGATAAAAATAAAAAAATCTTAACTCCAGGACTTAAGCATATGAAATAACTGTTTCAACTAAGATTCTATTTGATGATTCTGGTCAAGAGGTTGGTTTTTTTGTTTACTTTTTGGTTTGTGTTTTGGTGTGCCGTGGGCCATCCTTGAAATCTGATTGGCCACCCCATTTGCCAAACCATGATTGGCTATCTGGTCGGTCAGAGGCATAACCTTTGTTCGAACCAACTGTTTGATGAGTAAACTGGACTTTCGTTTATAGGTGCAATCTTAAATCTTAGAGGCTTAGAGGGTAATCTCTTAAACCTTAGAGGCAAGAGTAGTGCCTAGCTTGCCAAAAATAACAATATGTATAAGAAAATAGTTTTGGTTTCATGTGGAGCTGTATGTACATACACCACTCAGAATAATGATTTTATTCTGCATCACTACTCAGAAAAACATTAATCTGTTACGGCAGTTGATACCACGTTAAATTTATTATTCCAATATAATTAATAGTACATTTCTTTAAATTTGAGATGTTGTGCGATTTCGCAATAACCCCCAAAGTTTCACCTCAGAGTCTGTATTATTGTGAACTGCATTTCCACCTTGAGAATTAGATTTCCAAAGTGAGATAAAAACTAGTCCAAGAGTTGTTGCAGTCCAAAATCACCCAGACAGCTAGGTTATCAGCCAGACCCCGGCACCATGAGGATACATAGTGTCTACCAAATCCTATTGTACCATGAAATGTCACAGCACATTAGCTACAAGAGGGATTACCCTTCCTTGAAAGTAAAAGAGGGAGGGAAGGGAGCCATTGAAAGGAGATAGAGAAACAGAGGGAAGAGAAGGTTTTAAACAGGGAGCCTGTGGGAATGTGTATGCGAACACATTACACACATACAGGTAAATGTGCGGTGAATATAAACTAGTTCATGCTCTGTAACCTCTAATTGCATTTGTACATCCTTGCTAACTATTGTTCCTCATATAGCTACTTCTCTCTTCTGTTCCCATTCTTCCTCCCTTCCTCTCTCCTCTCCTCTACTGTGCCACTGGTCACAATAATCTCTAGATCTTGATTTGGCTACGCTTATGAATGATGTACACACACACACACGCACACACACACACACACACACACACAAACAGCTTATCTATGGCTGGGAAGTTGAGCTAGGTTGGCAGACTGAGACCAACAGCTTGTGGCTGTACTTTGGAAGAGTCTGTCTCTGTTGCTTTGTCTCTGTTTTGCCTCTCCACTTTTGTCAGCCCCATTTCCCTTCTGTCTGGGTTTGCCACTCAGTCTGTAATTGGGCTGGTCTTCCTGTCTCTGATTGACTGTGAAGTCCAGATTGTATGTTTTGAAATCTGTCTTTCAGCTTTGCGTATGACATGATGTCTTGCCTAACTCCATTTTCTCATATGTTATGGAGTGTATCATTTTAAAATTGTATTCATTATTACATTTTTATAGTCTACAATTTAAATAAGCTTGCTTGGGCTAGAAAACCAAGAGCACACAATAAGAAAATGTGAAAGATTAAGAATGATGGTGCCCTAGCAAAATAGCTCTGATGATATATACTTCAGAGAGAAGTCAAAGGAGTATTTGCTGAAAGCAATTAGAGTGAATACTGAAGAGAATACATGATACAGGATGGAAGTGACATATGGATTTGAAAAAGTTCAGTCTTTCATTGTACATAAGCGACTGACTCTGCTGGACCCACTTGAATGAAGCGGGGATTCCTATACCAGGGAGTCAGTAGATCTTTGATCCAAACAACTCTCCTCTTAGAAGCTTATTTTAGAAGCTCTTTATATTTTCCTCTGCTCCCCCTTCTTCTCCTCTCTGCCTTATCTGCGCCTTTGTCTCCCCCCTCTCTCTGATCCCTCCTCTGCTGTTCTGCTTTGACTTTTTTGACCTGGCATCCTCTGTGGATATGTAGTCCACCAGACACCTCCTCTCCAGACTGTAACCAACACCACCTGGGCCAATAAGAAGATTGGTTGCAGTTTCACCGCTGTCTTCTTTGTATTTAATCCACTATGGTGGTTCTGAAATAAAGCAAAACTAAAGCATAACATTCTGTCATCAGTATGATAATTTTAGCATTCATCACACAAAACGATTGTAAAAAGTATAAAAGTATATAATATATATAGAAATTGATTCCAAATATTAGAGGAGAATCTGGTGGCAAACAGCTGTTTCAGCATGTTAAATCTACCAGACTGAAAAACAATATCATGAGCATTCTCTTTGTATTCTCTACAGAACAAAAGGTAATCTTCAGTTATTGTATGCCTTGTATGCAGGTGGGTCTCCCACTGTAATGGCTGAGTGTCCCCTACATCATTGATTTTTTTCTTGAGAGACAGGGAGGACTGAGAGAGACCTCCACTGAGAGGATAATTCTAGGGTTGGTATTGGTAAGAGTGCAACAGTTAGTATTTTCTGTCACAGCAGTGCACTGAATGCCCCTCCTGTTGTACGCAGAGCCTCCAATGCATCTGATCTAGCAGTTGACAGTTGCCGTTGGTGTGTCTATACATGAATGTTTACTTGTTGTACATCATGGGCATGCATGGGTCTAAGTTTTTACAGTCTAAATAAAATGGTATTTGAGTGTCTTATTTCTGTAATTTGACGTAATTTGTAGAATAAATGAACCAGTAGTGATGGTTAATTTAAAAGCGTAACACAATGGGATATCATAAAAAATGCATACTTTCTTTGTTATATGGGTAGAGGGGGTCCAAGATACACTACTGTCCAGAAAGTCAAAATAATGGGATTATTATAAGGCTATAAAAGTGGAAATGTCCATACATCAGGTGCTAAGGATGTATTATGTATCTGTGTGTATCTTGTCCAGGAGGAAAAATAAAATTTGTACATATTAAATGATAAATCCATTTGAAGATGGGATCACGACTGATGCCAGGCGTAAACTGAAACAAATAGGACTGAGGTATAAGGAATGATATTGGGCAATAGATCAACTTCTTACATTTTAATTAGAGCACATTGTCTCAGGTCTCTCTAAAATAAGGGATATATCTTTCTGAAGAGGCCATGGCACCTTAAAGTACCAGGAACAAATACTCAGCAGAGGGGACAAGACTAAATAACAACAGGAAGAAGAGATAAAGATAGCATTATGGATGGAGATTAACGTGAAATGTCATTACAGTATACAGGGATGTTTGTATAAGGATGTTTTGGGAAATCTGATGCTGCTCAATGAACTTTAGTAGTGTTGGAATGTGTCAGTCACCCTGAGTCATAGGTCAACCCAAAAACAACATAAATGACAGCAGGAACCCTCAGAAACACCCACGAACACAAATATGCAGCATCCAAGAACAATGTACATTTTAATTCTTTTAAATCTTCAAAATGGCATCAACAAATGCAGACACAATGCACACGCATACTAAACCTATAAATACATCAATTATGCATATACACTGCTAGAAAAGTAAGCATGTGCATGCAAGGATGCAAACATGCATGCACATGGAGATACTGCCTCCCAAGGTTCTTAATTATCTAACAGGAAGATAAATAAATGAAAGATACAGATTGCTGCTGTGGTTCAGAACAAATGGCAGCATGGTGGTGGAGTTTGAGCAGCACTGAACAGAGGCAAATACAATTTAATAATTGTTAACTGTTATTTAGCTGTGGCTTCAGTTAACTCTCACCTTGCTGCGAAAATGTGACAGCCCATGAACTCCCACTCTTATTCAACTGTGTTTTAAGCACAGTTTTGTTAAAATTAAAAAAGGCCAGATGACTGTTAAACCTCACTGCACAAACACCTTGCTAATAATAAGTGAGCTTCTACTGCTCTTTGAACATTGGGTAAAGAGCAGCGGAATACATGTTCAATATTTGAAAAAGCAAGAGGGTGGATGTCACATCTTTCGAGCAGTGTTACCACATTTGAAGCTGTTATGTTGTCTGTTTAAGTTAAATCAAGCACACCTCAAGCATTTAAAACCACTTTAAATGTTATTTTTACCCTCAACTGCCAGTCTCCTACACACAGAGAGACTAACATGGAAAGACAGTTCTGCAAGGGACTTAGCCAATGAACTATTATTGTTGGAGACTACCATGACTTTATACAGTGGAGTGTCTGGGTGGGGAAGCTTGAATATGCAGTAATTCAGCCTCATATTAGCAGAAACTGCAAGGTTATAAGTATATTAAATTATATTATTATATTAAAAGAAATAAAGATGAAAAAACAGCTGCAGTGTCTGTAATTTGTTTACCATCTCCTTCACATAGACAAAGAAGGGACATTCAGTAGGGGGTGGGTGGGTGACACTGTAAAACCTCCATACCTCCCCTGGACAATGGTCCTTGACAGCAGTAACATACAGGATGTACAGCACAGAATATTGCTGAGATGTCAGAACAGTGATTAGGACTCAGTACTGTTATAGTGACTGCTGTGGCTCTGCTAATCTGCTGCTTTATTGTACAGCTGCATTAACATCAGCAGCAGAGGTACTGCATCCAACAGTTGCACACACAAACCCCTTTCGAACGTCCTCAAAGTAGTCACACAATTGAGAATGTCTCAAACACACACACACACACACACACATACACGCTCAGTGCAGAGTGCGTTGAAAGGCTAGGCAGCACAGCATGCCTCAGTAGTGTGTGCCAGCTTAATCTAGACAGGCCTTTTATCCCATCTCCTCCCTCCACTTCCACTTAAATCAACACTTCACTGAGAGCTACAAAGCTAGTTTGCACCCTCGACACACGTACACATGCGCACGAGCACACGCTTCACTTCTCCTCCTTCATTGTTAGTCTCTGTTTATCTCTCACTTTGGCACCCTCGCCTCATCTTTCTGAGTCTCAGGCACAAGCACAAACCCACATCTTTCACACGTGCGATCTTCAACAACCAAAACCTACGCATACACATGGGCAAGTCACACACCGAAACATACTTGCACACAACACACTTTTGCACAACTCTGAAAAAGACTGGTAGTCTCTGAGGAGAACCAGCAGTGTGAATGAATAGAAGCTGAATGTAGCTTAACAATCTGTGCCCAATCAACTGAGTTGGCCATTGCCCAGTCTGAGAGTTGGTATCCCAGAAAATAATTATCTACTGAACAAAAGTATGCCTATACATTGGCAGTCATTATAGAGGTCTCCCTGAACTCCATGTATACTGATTCAGTGAGCAAATCCTCACAGCTAAATAGGTCACTCTTCAGACAAACCACTGGTCAAAAAAACAACACTTAAGCATTTTTCTCTGCCACCACTGTGGTTAAGCCTGGGTTATGTTTAAGCAACAAAAACAACTTGGTTAAGCTTAGGGAAAGATTAGTTTATTGCTTGAAAGAAAGAGGACGCAAACTGCAATCCCTGATAGTCACATACTTTGTAAGCCAAACCGCCATATCGACCTTCTCCCTAAGAGGTTTCTCAGCAGTCAAGAAAACATAGGTTATGTTATGCATTTCAACAACCATAGTTGTTGTTCTCCTAGTGAGGACCTTGAGGTAGTCGTGCAGAACTTCCTGAATATTTCTCCACAGAGGGGGCGGGGTCACGGGAGCAGCTTTGATAAAAGCACGAAAGCTCTGAAAAGTAATTTGACTGGGGCCCAACAAAAGCAGTGTTTTACGATAATCCCTGGCTGCGACTGCAGGGTTTCCATGAGTGTGTATGTGTTTGTGTGTGTACCAGAACCCTGGAGAGTGGGTGTCTGTGTTGGTGTGTTTGTACTCGTGCAATTGAGTGTGTGTGTGTGTGTGTGGGGTGGGGGGGGGTGATCAAGCTGAGCAGGGAGGGTTTTATTAAGGATTTCATTAGCAGGGAATAGGAGAGGTTTGGCCTGGCCAGCCACCTCTGGCTCAGGGACAAGAGCGTGTCTGTAACCCAGCTAAACTATCTGTAAGGGCAAACACTGTGGCAGTTTTATAGAGTATAACTGTGTTTCTTTATATATTCCTCAGACTGAGAAATAAAGCATACAGAGGTTGAGCTCCAGAGTTTGTTCACACTTGGAGCTGTCCTACTGTGTGCTTGCAACTGCTCTCTAAATGACACAGATTTAAACAGTATGAGTAGGGTGAGACACTGGAGTATGAAGGAGAAGGCACAGTGTGCTAGGGTTGAATATTTTCCTGGGGTTTTAGGATGATGTTTCTCAATAATGTATACATCTTTTATGGAGAAACTGTGATTTCTCGCTCATATTCATTGTAATTGTTTAATATTGAAAATTGCATGTGGTAACATTTTAATGAAATAATATATATACATAGAATACAACAGTTGTTTTTTAATTACACTTCTTTGAGATGGAAAACACAATGCCAAGAATATAGAATATTTATCATCTGTTTTCTGGCACATCATCTCACCAGTTTGAAAACATTTAAGTGGTTTCTACTGGAAGTATGAAAATATGTTTTAGTGCTGAGCTGAAATAATCACAGTTTGTCTATCCAGTGCAGCATCCATTTCTCCATGTGTAGAATTTTCCTTCATTGCCAGTGGAGCAATTCTGGAGAGGATTTAATCCTTTTCCTAAATGGGTGGTTGAAGGTACGGGACCATTAATGTAGTGTGTTCTGAATTTGAAGCTCATCGGTTGGATGCCACACTCGATTCCTGGAGGATTAAAGCTTGCTTTTACTGATCAAACTACCAGTATTTGTTAAACGTTATGCACATGTCCTTGAATCTCTTGTGGCAGATCAGCTTAAAGAATTTCTTGCAAAGAATGATATTTTATCTGATTATCAATCTGGTTTTAGAAAAAAACACAGTACAACAACAGCAGCTTTAAAAGTTGTCAGTGATTTTTTTGATACTTTGGATAATAAAGAACACTGTGCAGCACTTTGTATTGACCTGTCAAAGGCCTTTGATACTGTAGATCATGTAGTTTTAAAAGATAGGCTGCGCAGTATTGGTTTGTCTGACCAGTCCATCAGCTGGTTTAACAACTATTTAACAAACAGATCACAATGTGTTCAGGTTGAATGTTTGTCCTCTGGGTATCTT
>JAVQJL010075571.1:0-34076 GCA_036024295.1 Nannoperca obscura | reverse complement strand
CTGCCGTTTTGTTAACGGTCACGGCTTATCTCCTGCGAGGCTTTGCATAACGAGAAGGACCAGCATTTTCCCACGCTGCTTTACATGTATATTATTTTAGGAGCAATTGTTTGAAGTAGAAGTGTGTTGAGGAGGAGCTATCACGGCTTTAGAAATTGGTAGTTAACTACCAGTTATTGTTTATTACAAAGCTTTTTTTTGTGTGTGTGCAGGCAATCACGTTCGCGCAATGCATTATATTTACCGTGCGCGTAGTTCAGAGCTGTGGTGAAAAGCGCTTTCAAAAGCGCGCAGCATTCAAGCACAACGGGTCAACGGAGAACCTGCCAACAACAAACGTCCCGCAGCCCTGCCCATTTCTGTGCTCAATGTTTTCCATATTCAAATTCGGAATTGTTTGCACTATAAATAATCAATTTCTAACATCCTGAGTTTCAGCAGATCAGATAACAGGCAAATCTTTTTGATGTTTTGCTTCTGTAGCATGCCTCCACCCCCACCCAGTATTCTCAGAGTCAGAAAGCAGCACGCTCTGCATGTAATATTGCCATATTCTGCAACTTTATACCTCTACCGCTACACTTTAGAGGGAAATATTGTTCTTTTTTACTCTTTCATGATAAGCTTCTAAAACACAACACATTGTTATAGATTAAACCAGTTTTATAAGAAAGCTGCGTTTAGCTGGGCCCTTTTTGACTTGTTTTTATGTGTATTTTCTGTAAAATAAATAAATAAATAATAATAAGACCTGAGAGGAAACACCTGAAATATCGCAAATAAAGCTTTTATGCTTGGCTGAGGTGGAAAAGTTATTGCATCGATAAAAGCCAGAGAGTGTGACGGACACAGACTAAATCATTATGTACGTAAAGCACGTGACTTTAATGTCACTCCTGTCACTTAAGAAACAAAGCGGGGCCCCGATCCCGACCCCTAGACTGAGACCAGGACTAAACTGTATGGACCAGTATTAACAATCTAATAATGTTTTATATATATATTTATATATATATATATACTATAATATAAGTCAAAAGAGACATTTTGCTGCAGAACAAGTACTTTTACTTTTGAAACTTTGTGTACATTTTGTTGATAATACTTCTGGACTTCACTTGCATGCAGACAATGCAGCACTACTACTTATAATTATAACTACTACTTCTAATAAACGTTTACATCGTTGTCTTGGTACTTTTACTTGAGTAAAGGATTCTGAGTGCTTCTCCCCACCGCTGATTAGACTTCTTGTCCTCTCTCTCGTTTGGTTGCTCTCTCCGAGGTGTCCAGGACTGTTAACAGCAGCGCTGCTCTCCAGGTATGCGGCAGAGCAGGAATTATGGTAATTGCTGCTGGCAGGAGAGAAAATAAGAGCAGTTAGTAAAATGAATGTGCTACTGCTTCTCCTGCCGCCCAGGAGGAGCCTGGGCACATTCAACGTCTATCCTTCCTCTCCCTCCGACAGCTTCAGTGTGTATGTGTCCTTTTTTGTGTGTGTGTGTGTGTGTGTGTGTGTGTGTGTGTGCACATGTGTCATCCCTGCTCAATCTCAAGCTTGCTTTCCATTTGGCCTTTTCAAATGCAACTTTTTGGGCGCTGATCAGAGCGTCTTGTTTGTCCAGCGTAGCTGATGCCAGCTTCCCCTGAGTCCAGCCGGCCCGAGGGCCCCGGTCTGCGTTGTGTCTTAACACGGTCCGCTAAGCTTCGAACAGACGGCACTCTGTGCTGCAGCCCGGGCCCGTCCTCCTCCTTTTCTTTGAAGTGGGAATCCTTGCACTTAGCACATTCTTACGTCATCATAGTTTTGATTTTGATGGGATCCAAATTCCGAAGCTGGCTCCGTTACCGTGGCTCCTTCTGAAATACACATTTTCTTCCCGCTGTTTCTCAAAGTAAACATGACCTTGAACACTCTTTTGGCCACCTAAGATGCAGTGACCGGCTTGTGACGCTACCAGTGTGTCATTATGTCTGTTGGCATTAAAAAGTAGCACTTAATCCCATTTTAAATGTCTGCTAACACTTAACAGTATACAACCCAGAGTCCAGCAGTGGCATTTCCTGGGAAATTACGTTCTGAAATAACCGTTTGTTAATAACTAGTGTTGTTTCTTTTGTGTGTGTGTGCGCTTTGATGCCGGCACGTGTCTTAAAGGTGAAATATCTCAACATCCACTCGATGGATCGGCACAAAATTTGCCACAAACGTAGTCAGTAGGATCCCTCGTCTGGGTCATAGTTCCCAGACGAGGGATCCTACTGACTTATCTGACACCAACTTTTCCTCTAAGCGCAGACATTTTCTGCTTTTGGAGGAAATATCTCGGCAACTACTGGATGGATTGCCGTTAAAAAGCCTCAGCTGTACTTTCTGTTTAGTTTAGCAAATGTTAGCATGCTAAACTAAAGCATGCTAAACTAAACATGCTGACACGCTAAACGAAGATAGTGAACGGGGCAACTTCTTAACATTGTCATTTTGGTCATCTTAGCATGCTGACATAAGCATTTAGCTCAAATCACTGCAGAGTCTAAGCACAGCCTCACAGACCTGCAAGCACGGCTGTGAACTGTTAGACTCTGCAGCCACGATGAAAGCAGTTTGGCACTCTTCCTGCTCATTCCCGTCTCTCTGTGTGCAGGTAGAAGCACCAGGAGCCAACTAGCTTCAGGTACAAGCAAACCGTCACCTCCCAAGTTATTACCCAACTGTATTTAACGGTAGTTCTGTCCCATCTTCTGTCTGTTTACACTAATGACACCTGCGGGTGCACAAACACTCACACGTGTGTGTGTGTGTGTGTGTGTGTGTGTGTGTCTGCACCAAGGTATTTCATAATTCAAACAAGCACAGATAATAATCTGAACATTATATCACTCATCGTCTTCTTGTTGCATAAGTCTCCCCGGTCATCATCTGCCCGTCATGTTTTCCGACTGTGTGGGAGAATGACTCGACTGTAGAGGCAAGTGTTTGTGTTTTCCATGTCAAGCTTCCAAGCGCTGGTGGCTGAGTCTGACACACGGGCCTCTTGAAGAACTCCAGGATGTCATTAGGTTGAGTGACTGGCTGTGTGTGTGTGTGTTTGTGTGTGTGTGTGTTTGCTCTCATTGGCTTGTTGCCTCTGTACCTTCCACTCTGCGACACCTGA
Source organism: Nannoperca obscura (assembly GCA_036024295.1). NCBI lineage: Eukaryota > Metazoa > Chordata > Actinopteri > Centrarchiformes > Percichthyidae > Nannoperca > Nannoperca obscura. The sequence goes on along the minus strand of JAVQJL010075571.1, from coordinate 30,921 downwards.
CAGAGCTTTTGATATAGAAATAGACTTACACAAAACAAAATCTGAACATTAAACCTCCATGACGGTTGGATATATCGCAGGACAGTTGTATAAGTGCAAATTCCATAATAAAACTGTTAAAAGGAACCATTCATACATAAAAACATATGATACGCTGATAAAATACAATGCTCCGATGAACCGTTTTGGCTTGTTACCTTGTTATAACAAAGTTATAAGTGTCAAGTTCGGGCTACCTGTTGCTATTCAGAGACATTCACCCTCTAATCTTCTCACATGGTCTCATTTATTTAATAGTTCTACCAAAAAGGTCGAATGAATATAGATTTGTGTAGCAGAACCTCAATAATCATCTCACAACCCGTCAGATTGATCTTGTGACCTTTTTGGAGGGCCCGACCCCTAGTTTGAGAACCACTGGACCAAACTAACAAAGAACAGTAAAATGCTAGTAATGCTAGTAATAGTAATGCTCCTGTACTTTTAATGCTTTGTACTTGCATTGTGGTATTGCTACTTTTACAGACCGTCTGACCACTTCTTTCCCCACTGACTATATGGACACATGTTGTCTTATTTCCTAGATTTGACATCGTCTTCACACCACTCCAGCCATTTCAGCTGGTGCCTTTCTAGGTGGGTGAGCCCTGCAGCTCGCAGGGCCAGGTCAGCTGTCTCCGTTTTAGTTTTCACTCTGTGTTTAAACATCGGTTTTATATGCAAAACGTGCGTTCGCCCCAACCGCGGTGTGGCCTGCTATATGAGCCGCCGAGGGGCTTGTTTCTGTGCGCATGGCAGCCGCTCTGCAGGAGGCGACAGTGCGGCTGTTTGTGCAGGTGTGCTGCCGTGTGACGTCTGCTTATGAAATATGCTGGACGTTCATAGCCTTTGTTTTTTCAACCATTTGGGCTGTTCAGAAAAGTCCCCACCCTCCCCCCACCTTCGCCTGTCAAGGAAAACAGTGGGATTTCCGCCTCCTACTTCACCCTCTCACGCTGCTGAAGAGGGAGCACGGTCAGCATTTATTTAAGAGAGGCTACTCTGACGTGTGGACTGACAGCTGATGTTTCCAACATGAAGATGGGGGCAACCTCTGAACTCCTCAGAGAGCCACCTGTGAGCTCCGGCCTGTACTGTAGCTGGCAACAGGCCGGTACTGCCTGATGTTCGTCATCTTAGTGTTCATCATAGAGGGAGACGTCGGCCAATAACGGCTGTAGACTGTTTACTGTGTTCCCCACGCAACTTAGCATTTATAAGCAGTATCTAAACATGGTTTATAACACACTATATTGTAGTTGTAAGAAGAGATAAGGACACGTATTAATGTAATTGTCGACAACTTTAACTCCTCCCGTGATGTATTTGTTAACAACAGCCTGGCAAGTGAAATGTAACCATCTTGTAAATAAGAGCTGCAACGATTAGTCAATTAATCGATTAGTCAATCGATGTAAAACTAATCCACAGCTATTTTTATAATAATAATAACCTTAATTTATGAAGCACGTTTCAAAAACAAGTTTACACAGTACAGATAAAAACAGAAAAAGAGCACATAAAATAATTAGATTACAAAAGAAAAATATGTAAGTAAAAACAATGAATAACTTAATTAAAAGCCAGTGTAAAACTTAAAAAACTATAAGAATCTGTATTTAATAGAGATTTTGATACTCGATTAATTGTTAAAAGTAATCTTTTTAAGAGAAAATGCCAACCGTGTTAGTTGCAGCTTCTCAAATATGAGAATTTTCTGCTTTTCCCTGTTTTAACATTATAGAGATCTGAATTTATTTGGCTTTGTGACAGTTGTTCGGACAAAAAGACATCTGATGAGATCATGTTGGGCTCTAAGACATTGTGAAGGGCATTTATTTATTTATTTTTACAGTTTTTTACAGACAAAACAATCAACAGAATAATTGCTTGTTGTAGCCCTAGTTGTAATCATATCAAATATATATACATATATAATTATGAATCATTACGTGTTTTATTGTATTAATTTCATATACTTCTCTATAATTATGTCATACTCATGACAGCTGAGCAAACTCCATCTGCTGATGAAAGCCATGAGGTGCAGCTGAAAGCTCTGGAGGTATTTATAAACAGATACAGCAAATGATGTGTAATCATATATCATTAAATCACTCATTCATTAACTGTTTACACACCAGTGATGGATGCTTCATAGAAGAATGACTTAATCATGGTTACTTCCTGGCTTCATTGATTATCAATGTATCAATGTAATTATAAACACTTACTAATTACTCATATATATAATTACAACTGCATTATTATATGGTATAAACCATTTATAAAGTATTTTTATACCCCCTATAAATGCTAAATAAAAGTGTTAACAATGAGAGGCTTGCCCGCCTACGCAAAGGGTCAAGTAGCAAAAAAAAAACAAGTGCAATTTAGCAGCAACAAAAACATCATCTGCTCGGTTCAACTCGTGTTGATTTTGGCGCCGAGCTCGGCGTGGTTTGTGTAGTCCGACTGTGGCCCTCAGCTCGCCTGTTCCCCTCATGGGAGCTTCTCCTTCTTCCTGCCCCCACCGTTGCACTTTATGAAGCAGTTAACTTATTTTACATCATGTCTGCTCCCCACAACAAACCCCCCCCCCCCCTTCTACAAATCTCTCTTGTCATTATGAAAATAGTGCTCTGCTGCAGCTTTGCACGCCAGCATCTGGCGGTAGAATGGCCCCTCTGTGGACGTGGAGTCGGGGACGGTGCATTTAAAAGTGTGCGTTTCATGGAACAGGAGGAGGGAGATGAGTGATTGCTCGCAGGTGACTGCAGCACGAGTCACTCGAGTCGAAGTTTCCAACGTCATGTGTAATTATGACAAACGGCCAGGGTCAGAGCTCAGGTGTCCTTGGTTCAGCCCTGAAAAAAAGCAGTTTTTACGCGGACATTTACGTTGCTCAGTTCAGTTCTCATTGTTCAGCTGTTATTCAAATGTATTGTTACTCTACTGCAACGCATTAATCGACATGAATAGCTCTTATTTGGAAGTCGCTTTGGATAAAAGCGTCTGCTAAATGCCTAAATGTAATGTAAATGTAATGCATATGAGAATAAGACTAAAAGTCTACAGCCATTTGAGGCACAGTGGTGGTCTGAGCTAAATGTTAACAGCTACTGTAGAAAGCATCACCGCAATTAACACAATAAGAACTTGCACATCTTGTTGGAACGTCCTGCACTCAAGTTACCAGTCGAAAAACTTGATAAATTTAGTGGTGAAGACTTGAGTATAGGCAACACAACACTCAGACTCACCACTTTAATACTTTTACTGCTGCTGGTAACATAAAACATGCTAAAAGTCAAGGACACACTTTACTACTGCTGTTTCCAGTAAATCATTGAAAGCCTAAAACACAATAACACAAAAGGAGATTTGGTATCAGACTGTGGAAAGTTACTTAGCAATAGTATTTGATCGATGTTAGTACTTTTGACGTTTTATTTGTCACGCCCTCTCATGCCACCGCATCTCCAAAGCTCACAGCAGACAGGAATAGCAGAGGCATGATCTGACCTGTTAGGTGAGCACAGAGTGCTTTTTTTTTTTCTTTGCTATGTTGATGCAAGTTCCTGAAAGTCTTTAATCCTCATCCATCATCTTGGCAGGCCCTTCCCTCCGTACAGCTCACCGATTGGCTGTGTGCCAGTGGCCAGACAGTACACAGAGTTCACAGCTATTGTGATGTAACAGTGGGAACTCTACCTGAGGGCTCCCCCTTTGTCTCTGCTGAGCTGCTATTGACCTCTTTTAGTCAGCATGCTTTACACTAGTGATTGATATCATCTGTAAACTCACAAACACACACCCTTCAACCTTTCATTAGCACTCACAAGGCTCCTTTTAATGTTTGCTCTGTCTGTTCTGACATGTCAGTCACACCAGCGGGCCGGCACGTACACACAGACAATCAGCAACCACACACACATAGACTTTGACAAGTGACGGAGGTGGAAAATAGGTTATGCAAACTGGAAATGCAGGTTTTGGAGCGTTCAGCAGCAGCAGCGAGTTGTCTGAATGGCTCTGTGAGTAAGCAGGTCTGTCTCATTGTCTGTGAGTTCATCACTGACCTCATTCTTTAATTTCCCTGGAAAACAACATGGTCAGGCTCACGTGGAGCCAAGATGACCAGGTCTAGACAATGACTGTGAAACCAGCAGGACCCACGTGGGAAAGCTGATTGCAGAGAAGTCCACGTTCTCGTGTCAGCCACACATTGTCATTTAAAGACATTTTATAACAATTCTGTGGAACTAAAGTGGAATACAAAAGTCCACAGCAGGGAGTAAGATCCAGGTGTATCCTGTTCATATTCAGTTCTTCAGATCTTCCTATAAAGAGCAGGACGGAGCTGCTAGCGTTAGCCTAAACTGTGATAGCATCCAGGACAGCGGTGCTACTTGTGAATGTGGCTTTGTAACCCGACAAACTACGGTGTACTCAGTTTTTGAAATGCTTCTCGGCCTTGGAAGTAAGGCTTGTAGTAAGCTAGTTAGCCGGACATGCTAATGAATGTTACAGTACATTCGGGCCGATAAACACACCCTAAACTACTTCTCACACTTTTGCTGGCTGTTAAGAGACCCCTTCCCAGCGGAGCTCCAAAATCAAGTGAATACCTTTTTATACGTGGTCGTTCCCTCTTGTTGTTATTCGTGTTGCTGTGCCACCGCTGCGGCTCAGCAAGGAAACACTGTCTGGGGAAAAACCTTTCAATATATCTAAGGGCTTGTTAGTTTGTTTTAAGTGAAAAAAATATGAGCCTTTGTGAAGTTTTACTTAGTTTACATTGAATAATACGATTTAGACGTTGTTGGAAGACATGTCTGGTCCCCTGTAACTGTTGAAGGACACGGCCAGACCGGTGCTACAAAGGTCACAGGGTCACATGGTCAAGGGGGTCTCTCTCACACACACACACACACAAACGTCCTGTCCAGCAGGTGCCACAAATGTGACCTTGACTGGGAGTGTGGGATGCTGGGAATGTGAGTGTACCAGCGCCGGCCCTCGGGGACAACGCGAGGAGGATCTGTGACAGGCGCGGCTGTGATCTCGGCCGGCCGGGGGGGTACTGAGGGCGACAGACTGGGCCGCGGGTCACTTTCACCGTGCGCCTGGATGCCTTTGATGTCTTCTCCTCGCTGCTCGCTGACAGTTGGTGCTTTTCTACATCCTCGCCCGTCCCACATTACACTGGCAGGACCACCCACATCTGAAAAAATGTCCCGCCAGGTTTAAGTTTTCTCAAGAATGCGGCCCATCTGAGCGTCCCCCGGCCCATCTGGAGCCCTCTCAACCTGGGAAACCCTGCGATGATTGCAATCTGTGTGCGTCTTCGGTGTGTTGCCTTGTCATTGGGGACAGTTGAGAGCCTCTGTTATTTAATTCCAAAGTCTCAATATCTTCTAAAGAAATTCACATGTGCCGTGCTGTCGATAAATGCCTCAGAGATTAATTTACACTCGTCTAGTGTGACAAGGAATTCATGCAACTCGAGATACAAGCTCACTTGAACGATAAGATAAAGGATTTTCCCCCCCCTTGTTTCATATTTGGCACACATACACACTTCCAACAAAGACTGGGTGAATAGAGGTTGAAGAAAGATTCGTTTCAGCGTGTTAATAGTACTTTTCCTCTAGTACTTTAACCCCAGTTCACCGTTCCTCCTTCAGGCCAAAGTCTTCCCGCGCTGCTGTTTATTTGGACCAACAGTAGGTGATATGGAAAGCATTTGATAGTGTTTATGGGAGCTTGTCGGAGCAGATGTAAAATGTTAAAGGCTGTTAAAGACGCAGATAAAAGGTAAAGTGCATGTTTGAGCAGATAAGGTCAGAGAGGAGGGAGGGAGGGAAGACGGTTGTCTGATGCAACCAACCTGACTGTTTGTGTCTTGAGACTAAAGCTGCACCTGTCTGTGCCAGTGTGTGTGTGTGTGTGTGTGTGTGTGTGTGTGTTTGGGAATTAACTGTTTATCTGGCAAAGACTTGACTTGAAGGCTTCACAACCTTCCTGCTCCTCTCTGTACAAAGTGATTAATGAAGGGTCATGGGCAGACTTCTTATTTTTATACATGTTTATGATGTTAATACATAATTGTAAGTCATTAAGTAGTTCAATAGTTAAATGGTTTGCTCTTCCAGAACACCAGGGGTCAAAAGGTTGTTTGGAGACATCTACTTGATGAGTTTAAGGGCTAAAAAGGACATGTTTCAAAACCTGGTAACCTAAAAGTTGTTATCAGAACGGGTTAAATCTGATCTATAAAGCAGCAGTTAATGATTGATCAATAAAGCAACAAGCGAATTGTAAAGGGTGACTTATTTGTATCTGATGTGATGCAAATAGGCTATACAATTTTATTTGACACCTGCCAGCCAATCAGAAACATGTATTTTTCTTTGCCATGATATAAAAACGTATCAACATGTACTTGCACAACATACATTTATAAATGAACCTTCTATCCAAGAAATCACTTCTTGGTCCTCCTTTCTTTGATCTTCACCAGTGTATTCTTGGCAAGCCCGGCCACCAAACACAGCAATCGTAGGAGGAACAATAAATGAGTGTGTTATCTCACTCACATAAAGTGCTAGACATTTTATGAGTGTGTGACAATTTGAGTCAGAGATCATTTTTCCCAGAATACTGATTGAGACTCTGTCTGTCACTAATGTTTTGTTGTGGCTGTGCGTTTTGAGTCATCTGGCAACGATGAGATCAGATCGACTTACCTGTCTTTCCCAGAATGTTGCACACACACACACACACACACACACACACAGCAGCAGCACATACATAAGCAAATAATAATCATTTTTCCTTCGTATCAGGGCCCCGACAAACCGAGTTCACAGTCAACCTTCGGGCAGATGTCGCAGACTACTGCTTGTTGTGCTGCAGTGGTGGAGATGTGACGTTTCAGGTACCGGTGGAACAATAAAAGACTCATCAAACATGAAAAACACTGCAGTATTTTATGATCTTTCATTGAGGTGACTGCCAGTTAAACAGTCGGAACAAGGCAATCACGTAACAAAGAAATCTATGTGCGCTTGGCTGTATGTTATTGGGCAACACCGTGCGTTCGGCCCTGTCTTGAAATAAATACAAGGGGTCGTGTGGGTGGGGGAGGGATGTGACCCAGGAAGTCCAGCTTGAGAAATAGATCCATGAGTTTGAAGGCTTATCAGATGGGAAAACACTGAACAGCTGTTTATTATAAGACGAGGAAGTAATTCACAACTCTGTAATCAAGATGCCCATCGTTTTATCTTTCTTTGATGAAAGCGAGAGATGCAGCGTTTACATCACAAAGTAATAATCATACAGGAATGTGCGCTCGCACACATTTAGTAGGCCTTTTTTTTTTTTTGTCTGTCTGAACGCTTTGTTTAGCCTCGCGAATCACTGATTTCACCCAATTAGTTCACTTTTTCCTGTTTCTGCCCGTCTGTTTCCTCTTGCACTTAACAAGAGACTTAACAGACTAAGAGACTTAAGACTTAACAACGAGAAGAAATCCAGTTGGAAGAGCAATGTGCACCTGAATTCACCTGTGGACTGGAAATTACAGAGTACAGAGCGAGGCATCCAGGTTGACCTTTAATAGAAAACACGAGATGATGCAAAGCTTGTCATCGGACCAGCTAGTTCTTTGCTCTTGGCCGCATGACATGGGTGTGGTGTACTCTCATCATTATTTGGAGAGTGATACTGGAACTGCATTAAGTCATAGTTAGGGACAATTAATCAATTTGCTTGCCTGCTCTCGTTAAACCACACCTCATGTCAGCTGTTAGATCTAATACACCAAACCTTTGTTAAAACATATTTGCTCGTCAGGATTAAAGGACGTCCACGCGCCAACAGAATCTAAATATTGATCCGCGTTGAGTTACGTCGGCAGCGAACGAGCAACCAGGCAAGGAAAAGGGACAAACAAACTTTCTTTTTCCATCAAGCGTGTCTGCAAAATTATTATTTCGTCTTGGATTAATAAAACAAGTGAAGTGCCCCACAATATATTCAGAGCTTTTTCCAGTGTTTTTTCCTCCTAAGAAAAGATGTTAAAACAACCACCTTCCTGTTCAAATCCCCACATCACCACACACACACACACACACACACACACACACACCTAATGTGGCTTAATAGCGGTTTTAAAAGCCTTTTTACAATAATGCTCACTCCGCAGCTTGCTCACAAAGCTGGCAGGCTGGCAGGTCAGAGCTTGTGATTGAGTCAATGAGACCATTATGTTTCCCCCGACTGCAGCCAGAGCCCATAACCTGCTCAGCTGCGGGCCAGGGGGAAATACCCCACAGTGCTTATGGGCCCATAGGAAAAGCAGAATAAAAACACCCACAGTTACACAACAACACACATACACACACACACACACACACTGGTTTAAGAACATCAGCATTGGCACGTGGACGACGAGGCGCACTTACGTCGACAGACACACTGTTGACCGTTGAAGCAAACGCACAAACACAAGTTTCAGGGTTCTGTCGGTTACGTCAAAAAGTTTATTTATGCTGGAGTCGCTGGGAGGCTGCAATGGTCGTTGCAGACCAGAAAGAAGTGCTGGTTGGGTGAAGACATTGAAGTTAGAAACTTACCACTAGTAGTGCGACAAATGTGAAGTCTGGCTTGATTTTCTGACGCAATCGCTCACATTCATTATATATATTATGAACATTTAAAAAACATTAGGATCCAGCTCAAAGCACAGCCGCGTGTCTGAGTGTCTCATCCACTCTATGGGAGTGGTTGATTTCCATTAAAAGGTTTAAGGAAGCGGCCGTACACTGCTTCTTCTCAGAGGTGGGAAAGTTGACCAGACGTGTACATTTGCCAAACCAACCAGGTCGGTCCTCGTGTCTTACTTGGACAAACAAAGATGAGAGCCGTGCTTTATCTGAAGTGTTTTAAATCAGTGTGTGTTTTGGTTTTACAAGAGAGGCTTCGGTGATAAGGACTAACTGGTTGGCTTGGCAAACATACATCTGGTTGACTATTCACCTCAGATAAAGAGCAGCACACACCCGCTTGCCTAAGCTTTGCATTTGGGACTGTCTCCCAAACAGAGCTAAGCCTCAAGCTGGATTTATATTTGACGAGATTGATGTAAGTTCTGATTTATAGTTCGGCGTCGGATTTCACCTGTTGATGGCACCTATGTAACACTTTAACACTGATAGGGAACACGTAACTCACACATAACACGTACCTTTTGTCAACTTGCTTAATGTTGTACTCGCTCTGAACAATCTCTGAAGCAGGAGACAAAAGCCACTCATACTGACCAAACACAGCTCGGTACCCATGTGGCAGCTTAATACTAACGCGCTCACAGCTAACACACGAGTGTCAGCATGCTACCGTGCTAATGTTAGCTTGTTGACATGCACACAGTTAGCAGGAGATCAGCAAAATCATTAATCAGATGAATCTTCTGGGCAGCAAGTATGTCTGTACCAGGTTTAATGGCAATCGATCCGAGAGTTGCTGATGGATCTCTGCTCTGTGTTGTTATCTCTAGAGCTACACCACTAGCCTAGCTAAACAATTGGCTATCCAAAGGGAACAGCTCCACGTTTACTTAGCAGCTATGGTTTAAGTTACTGTTTAATTTGCCATGTGTAAAGTATTCCTAACTTTCCCTCTGGGTCTAGAGCATCAGGGGGATTCTGATGGATTAAACATTTTATATCATCCCACTTATTGCAAAATTAAGTCACAGGTAAAAAGTGAAGTTCAGGTAATGTTTTTAAGATTTTTGACAGAGACCAATCTAATATTTTATAAAAATGTAATGGTTAAATATAAATAGTATTAAAATCACCCCCTCGATAATCCCATACATCATTTTTGTAGTAGTTTTGACACATTTCTTTACCCTGTTTAGAATACACCACTGTAAACACTACCCACGTATTTACATGCAAGACACACGCTCAGATGACTATACAATACACACCCATGGCACAATGGCAGGCCACAGGGTGGGGAAACTGTCTCAGGTAGATTGGATATCTTTTTTTCCCCTTTTTTTCCTCGCCTGCACATTCATTGCATCTACAATCAGGTCATCACCTAGTTAATGTCTTTATGCTGCACTGCAGGCAAGTACATGTGAAGAGTATAGAGTGGCAGGGTGTGGAAGACCCGGCGTCACGCGGGGGGCACTGCAGCTCCTCCGACTCCGACCTGAGCGTGGGCGAGTTGTCATCCTATGTGAAGTATACACATTAGGGTCTGTGTAATTACAGAACCGGTGCGGTGTATAATTTGAGTCATCACAAAGAGAGTGAATGAGGAGTGCGTGGTGTTACTGCAGTGTGGGAAAGAGGTGTGTTTCAGGGGTCAATTGGGAGGGTTGTGTTGTGCACCACCAGGGGGCAGTAGAATAGTTCCCACAGGACCTGCGGGGCTTCGCTGTCAGGATGCAGGTCACACTCTAGTTATCTCCCGTTTCCTTCTCTCTCTTTGTCTGTTTTTCTGTCTGCCTTTGCTCTTCCTTCCTTTCTCTTCACCCCCTGCTTTCCCCGTTTTCACTCTCAAAGCACGGACAGTTGGCTCACACCGTTGAGTTATTTTCAGTACAAACACCTTCCGAGCTGCTAACCAAATTACCGTGGGCCCACTCGTGAGAGATGTGGGGTCGGCGTGTTTCGGAGGCGGGATGGAAGAAGTGAGTTGGGTACAGTAGGTGGGAGGGATAAATTAAGACCAGGGGGTGAAAGATGCACCGGGAGAGGATGTGCTGGAGTTTGTGGGAGTGAGTGTGGGTTGCAGGTGAAGCGAGTCAGTCTTCACATTTTGTTGACGTTGAAACACAAGATCACATGCCGAGGTGAGCGGCCAGAGCAGACGTTTTCTCCGTGAGCGCTGCTGCGGTTTAGGGAAACTGAAAAGTGTGATGGGGGGGGGGAGGAGGAATTTGTCTCTGTTGAGTTGTGGTCATTTACGAGGAGAAGGGTGTGAGTGTTTGTGGCTCTTTGTGAGGCTGTTGTGTAAAGTGTGCTATTAAATCCTGAGATTGGGTGTCAGCAGTATAGTGGAAGAAATACCTGCTTTCAAAATCCTACTTAAGTAAAAGTCCAGAGGTAATTTCAGCAAAATGTACTTTAAGTACCCGTTCCACAATTGAATGGACCCTGTGACTGACATGAATACTGATATACAGTTTATATACAGTTAGGTGAATTAGTCCAATGCTTCCCAACCTAGGGGTCAGGACCCTCTAAACGGTCACAAGTTATCTACATTTTGGACTCATTTTGAACAATCAAAATGAGTTTATATAAACGTTATGTAGTAACTCAGAATTACAGCTGTCAGATAAATGTAGTACAGTGTTTCCCTCTGAAATGTAGTAAAGTATATAAAAGTTGAATAGAAGTACAACTTGAGTTAAAGTACTTGTACTTGTAGGGCCGGTGAGGTTTGGAGGGCAATTGCTCAAAAGCAAGTGGTGGTGTGTTTGTGTCTGAGTGGGTGGGTGCGGGTTGGGTTTTTTTTTTTTTTTTGGGGGGGGGGTGTTTGCATCCATTCCCTGCTGGATGGTGAAAAGTGCAGCGCAGCAGAAATGCATTCCAAGGTGGGGGAAGAGCTGCACGGGTTCCACGACTATCAGGTTCTTTGGGCCGGGCTGCGGGTTTGGCTCCACCGTAGCTTAATGGCAGGAAAAGAGGGGAGAGTGTATAGATGATTAGTAGTGAAGGGGCCAAACCAGAGAAAAATGTTTTAGCCCCAACCTTTTATTGTTTATAGATAAAACGCTTTGCCAGAGCCATTAAAAGGCGGGCGAAGGGGAGAAAAATCACAGTCTTGGACCATTAAGAACAAAAACTGATTCACTTTAAGAAGAAAAAGCTGCTTGTGATGTGATGTTCAGTGCGTCTTTGCATGCTGATAGGTGTGTGTGTGTGTGTGGGGGGGGGGCGGGGGCTTGGAGAAGCCTGCAGCAGGCCCTGAATCCGGTCTGACTGCTAATGAACTTGGATCGGCGTCCGTGAGCGTTGGGGCTGAAAGGGCTCTTTCTCCAGTCACTCAGCTGTCACTCGCTGACCTACAGCTCTCTGATTATGTCACTGTCGCTTAGAAGGCTCCGCATTCATCCATCATTAGGCTACCAGTCTGGACGCCCCAATCAAACGCCCCATTTAAACCCTTCTACTGGTCTCTTTCAGTTTGTCCGCTGATTGCAGCTGCTGCTCTGTAGCAAGAAAACCCGCATGCCAAAATAACTCAGTTCCATCTCTCCTTCTCTTGCTCTTAGCGTATAAATGTACACAACAACTGTTTATAAGTGATAGAAGTTGATTATTATCACATATTTACTCCTCCACCACCCTACTCACTGATACAGATCAGCGCCCAGCAGCTCGACTGGGCACTTTTTACTTCTACTCCATTACTGTTTACTTTTTACCCCACTACATTTATCTGACAGCTTTGTGGATTCAGATTTAACACTAAAACAACACGATGAACTTATACAATACAATACGTTGTAAGGGAGTGTCTCCATCGTATTCGTACTTTGACTTAAATAAAGAATCTTCATGCTTCTTCCACCGCTGCACGCTGTGTGTGTTTGGCCTCTTGAATCTGGAGGAATCCATTGAGCGCTGGTCGCCAGGAGCAACAGGCATTCAGGAGGAGGGGCGGGGGGGTCTGGTGTCCACCCGTCCACACCTCCCTCTCTCTCCCTCGCTCTCTCTCTGCCATCCTCCCCTCCCCTCCCCTCACATGGGCTTTGCCTTTGGCTGAACGCTGGGATTCTTTCACAGAGGCTGCTGGTTGCCAAGAGAGATCGAGCCCCAGAAAAGCTGGGCAAATGTATGTGGGTCACTGCGAGTCAGAAGGGGGCTTTTCATTCTCCCCTTCCCTCCTTTTTTCTCCTCCTTTTTGTTCTTTTGTTCTTTTTGGCTCTTTGGCTCGCTCCTTCTCCCCTCATGAGTGAAAAGATAACATTGATTTGTGTCAGTCACGTTTATTATTTTCCTGGACGAGCTGTTAAGACAAGGCCCAAATAAGATATGGAGCTGTGTCCTGTTGACTTATTAACTTCTCTCTGGGTCTGCACACATCTCTGTGTGTGTGTGTGTGATTGTGTGTGTGTGTTTGGCTTGTCTTCCCGACCCACGGACAAACAAAACGTTCTGTGAGAAGGGGACGGACTCCACTAAAAAGGATCTGGAGCAGATGTTTCGCTGGCCTCAGTCTCACTTCCTTTCACCAGCTCTCGACTTCTTCTTTCCCTTCCTCTTTTTCCCTCTGATGGATGCTGAGTGGTTCGTGCTGTTTTTGTGGAAGCCTGTTGGTCGGGTAGACTGCACGGATGCAGGAAAGTAATCCAAGCTGTTGACACTGCGGGGACGGATCAGGAGACAGCTTGTGCTGTTGGCTGGGGCTTTACCTTATATGTTTGTCTCTGCCTGCCATATGTGCTGTTTGTCTCTCTCTCTTGCTCTCTCTCTCTCTCTCTCTCTCTCTCTCTCTCTCTCTCTCTCTCTCTCTCTCCTAGCTGTTTACTCTCTATCAGTTATTAACAGACAATCAGAAAAACAACCGCCTGGCAGAGCGGCACTTAGGCCCGTTGGGTTCATCGGTGCCACCTCAACCAGACCTTTTGAAATCTCCGTCTGTGGACGTTTCAGGTTCTGGGGATTTCAGTTTTTTATTTGACATGTGTCGTCTCCTTTTGAGGCAGTGAACGTGAGTTCACCGCATCGTTTTACCGTTTCACCCTCTTTGTGTCTCTACGCTTCCCAAGGTCGAGAAAGACTCTGTCAATGGGGTATAAAGTCTAGATATCCCCAGATATCCACATCAGAGCGCTTGCTATTATTTCATTAGATTGATATCAGGTTGTCTGACACCACCCTCTCTCTCCCCCCGTTCGCCCTTCTGCGGCAGAGTTTCTCATTTCAGCAAAGACAATGGCCTGTCTATCCTGCGGTACTAAGTAAATGTCAGGTACTGTCTACCCTCCTCCTCATCTATTCACTGAAATGCTCTGGGGGCTGAGGGGTAGATATCCATCTAACAGGGTCTGTATACATGTGTGCTACATGGTACAACTCCAGTCAAGTCACTGGATTGAGTTTCCCTACATGTATACGGTTTACACGAACTTACACAAGCTCAAGGACAGATTCCAGCCATCTTTGTTTACTTTGTTAGCTAAATAAGCAGGGGGTGGGGGGGCGTAGCTTCTCCGGGCCCAACGTATTTATTTATTGGACAATAATCAGACAACCCCCTGATTGAAATGATGAGCTTGGGGCACTGACCTGAGAGTCAGTGACGTGGCTGCATGGGTTCTTCTTTTAAGCTAAAATGCCAAACATTCAGTGGCTGTAACTTCGGTTCTGATTCTTATTGTGAATATACGTTTGTTTTCTTAATCTTCTATAAAAACACATTGAATATGTTTGAGGTTTTGGACAGTTGGACAGCCAAAACAAGACATTTAAAGACGTCACCTTAAAATCTTAAAATTACTTTCTTTCAATATATTTTTTTCTAACTATTAATTGAAAATAATCAGCTGCACCCCTACACGGGAGGTAAATTATTTTTAAGTCTTGACAGGAAATATTTTTTCCCCTGTTTGCATCAGTTCAGACTGAGTTAACACAGAACCACAATTTCCACAACGTCTTATTTTTGGTAAAAGTTCACTTTCAGTTTTGCAGGTTTTTGTGCATTATCAATCAGAGAAAATGAAGCAGAGAATGAGGTTGTGGTTAACACACTTTACTCGGAGCCATGTGCAGCCCAACATAAACACCCGTATTCCCGTAACTTGTATGGAAATGCAAATTACCTGGACGCCGCGATGGTTAAACCTTTATGCAGCTTCTCCGTCGACACTTTTCTTCACTTTTTTAGCGTTTCTCCTCAGTCAACCATTCCCTGTGTGATTTCAGGGCTCACTCTTAACATTAACGGCTTGCCAACAATTGTTTTTTCTTTTTGTCTTTTTTGTGCTTCACTGCTAGCTTGTTTAGCTACTTACTTATCGTCTCCACTCACAGGAAACTGCAGGCAACTTTGTTCAATGGTGGTGTGTCAAATAAAATAAAGAGTGAATATTGGGTCAGGGGGCCAGAAGCACAGCTCTAACGTAATGCTAGTGTTGCTCTGTGTCTGCTGGATGGCGACTGTTTGCTAACTTTCACCGTATCACTTTAAAAGGTGGTGTCACTGTCGTGTTTACAGCTTGTTCCGCTGCCTCCAAGTGGCAAAAAAAATCTGTTAATACTGTTTTAAACACAAAACATTTTGGATTCAAAAACTTGGGACTTAACTTACATTTTTTAACAATGTTACCACACTAGATGGTTGCAGAAGTGATGTATTTGTATGGCATGCAGCACCTTACCATACAAACACATGACCTCTACAGCTATCTGCTACTCCTCCTCCTACAGTACTTGCCCTATAGTACGTACAATGTGTTTTTCTACTTTACCTCTATTGACTGTCCTCATCGTGTGATTTATCTATCTATCTGTCTTATTGTTAAAAATGCTACTTTATATATGAAAAAGAAACCAAGCTAAAGCTTTGACTGAAAGCTTTCTGTACTCTCTCAGGTACAGGCGGACGGTGGATCAGTCCTGGATGGAAAAAGGAAAATCCTCGTCGTCGTCTTCCCCCTCCTGCTTTTCCAGAAAGGTCAGCTAAATGAAAGGGACGTGGCTCTAATGTAGATCAGGGGGTTGTTACTCCTGGAGGGACTGACGGCATGTGTTATGTTATATCATTAGGATAATAATTCCTCCGATATAAGACACCTCTGGCAGTCTTCAGACCTTTTTATATCCCCTCTCTTTGCTTTGGACATCTGGCAGACATACGCCTCAGGCTCATGGCGAAGGGAGGATGTGGGGGCAGGGATCGATTCCATAAGTCTATGGACTGTTGACTGAGAAATATGGCGCTTTCAGGTGTGAGCGTGATCGTTTTTGTGCTGCTTTGTTTGGCACCAAAACTTATTTCTAAGCAGGATTTCTACTGTAACACTCGAGTTTTATTGTTTTTTCCCCCCCCTCATAGTCACCTGATTTCCTGTTTCTCGTGTGAGCGTTTTTCTTCTCACTTCCTGCCCGGCTGGTTTCCACCAGATATTTCTAGAAGACCCATCTTAGTGGTGATGACAACAACATGTGTGCTGCAAACTTGTTCTAGGCTTCAGTGTGATGTGAACAATAGGTCATATGTGTTGTGAATGACTTGTTTATAAAGTCCTCCGAAGCCTAATTGCTATCAGACATAATCCAGGCACTGCTTGCAGGGACTATAGAGATAAAGGGGGGTGCATTATGAAAGAGATCTGGAATTCCTGCATGATTTATAAGACGAGATAAATGTTATTGAGCCCGCCAGGAGGAAACTTGGAGAGCCACATCACACGCAAAATATGAACTTATCTTCACAGTTTTAACAGAAACGGCAATACATTATCACAACTTTGCATTATCTTAACCTCCCTCTCTGCATCCCTCTGCATCCCCTGCAGGAAGCTCGTCCACCTCCAGTCGAGCTCCATTCATCTCCCTGTTTATTTTCTTTCCACTGCACGTGTCCAGTGAGGGCCTCGCAAATGACCTCGTTTTTTGTCAAGACTCAATAGGGATTGTTGTGCCAAGCGCTCCTGATGCCAGACAGGTCCGGGGACAGGCCGCACCAGATAGCGTGAGAGTGGAGAATCCCTCAGTGGTGGAGGAAGTATCCAGATCCTTTTTGCTTAAATAAAAAGTACAAATACCACCCTGTAAAAATACTCTTTTACAAGCAAAAGCCCTGCTTTGAAAATCCTAAAGTATTAAAAGTAAAAGTACACTCATGCCCCTGTGACCTTTATATCATCATTATCTGCATATTACTGTTGTAGTTTATTGAGGTGCAGCTGTCTGATATATGGCTAAAACTATTGACTATTTCCATTAGGGGTTAATCCGCCTTTCCATTTTCTCAATTAATCAATTTTAAAATAATCGATTGTTTGGTTTGTAAAACCTCCGAAAATAGTGCGGAATACCGTGACAATTACAGATGTCTTGGTTTGTCCCGACCAATAGTTTAATAATTTTAAGACAAAAAATTTGCAAATCGATCAAATTCAGAAGCTGAAACCATTAAAAATAACTTCAAATATGAATTGTTAGTTTTAAGTTCCTGTCCACTGAGTAATCGACTTATTGTTTCAGCTGTAATTTTATACACCACTGGGTAGTTTCCTCTTTTACAAAATATATTTTATGAGCTCTTCACGTGTTTTGTGTGCAATACATTTCTTATTTTGTAAAGTAACTACTGACTATAGCTGTCGAAATGAATGTAGTGGAGTAAAAAGTACTCAATGACAGCTTTGTACTTAAGAACAGTACTTGGTTACTTTCCACCACTGGAGTCCCTGCACTTAATTTGGAGTCACGGGGCAGACCGGAGATCAGGTGAGTGCATCCTTTGGAGTATATAAAGTCAGTGTGTGTATTTGTGTCTGGCAGCTGTAACCAGCGGCTGTGTTGTAAACCAGAGTCCCTGCTTTGCTTCTTGTTCTTTGTTAGATAAATTAGACATTTATGGTGCACAGAAATTGAGGGTGGGAAAACAAGATCTGTGGATCGTAGCGGGGTCTATTTTGGTTTTGGTATTTTAATGTCGCCATTCCCATCACTAATGTTCAGCTCGTCTGTTTGAGGCTTTAATGCTGGAGGTACACAGCAAGCTAGCTACCTCATGGAAAATGTGCATCATTACCACACTTGGCCTGGTGTGCAACAAACATGCTGGCACACACACACACGCGCACACACACACACACACACACACACACACACACACACACACAAATGCACACACACAGGATTCAATGTCAGCAAAGCCAGACATAACACAAAGTAACTTTGATTCTAGCATACAATTTTTTCAAATGTCTGATCCATCACTTCCTGTTCCAGTAAGGGTGGAGGTGATGGGTGGAGGGAGGGTGGGCGTTTTTTTTTCTGGGCAGCTCCGTCTAATGAGCGACTCTTTCACCGAACCAGACAGTTTATGGGGTGGCTGCCAGCCTCATTAAGAGCAACTCTTAATTGCCCTTTTCTAGCCAAAACCCAAAAGCTGAAACATCTGCTGGCCCATGAACCCTGGTCCTCCTCCCCTGTACCCTCTTCCGCCCTTCATTCTGCTCTGGCACTTGTTGATCACTCACTACCACCACCAGCTTCCATAACAACAGCATCCAGGCAGCAGGCCCCCTAGAGCTGAACAAAACACTTAAAGTGACATATTGTGCGGTATCTAACACATGGAGTAGGTTACAGTCGTTAGGAGTCTGTGGGCTCTTCATGTCGAATCAAAAAATGTGATTAAAGGAAGACGGTATCCTAATTAAATACCATACATTTGATTATATTACTGTAATGTGATTATGTTCTTGAGGTTAAACCAAATGTTGTTAGCTGAAAGCAACATATTTGTGTGAGGACACCTTAATTGTCTTACAGGTATCCTACCACACAATGTCCCGTTTATGGTTATGTGTAATTATATGTTAATCGCTGAGGTTTTTTACTGGACTACATTATAATCACAAACAAATCTTTTGTCCTTCCCATTTACAAACAGGCAGAAACACCTCTAAATATAATGTAGTCCAGTACAACATCACCACTAACTATGACTTCAGTGCTAAAACATAGACCTGAATTATCACCTGTGTGAAAGCGTAGAAAAAACTGAACATTAGAGGCGTCATAAAAGCAACTTTATGGCAGAACAGTTGTATTGGTTTGCATGAGACTGCACAGGTTTATCTAATAAAATGGACACTTTCTTTCCAACATTATGTATCCTCGAGGCCCAACAAACACATTTCCTTCCTCATAAAACATTTGCAAAGCAATTTTTAAATCTTTCGAAATCTATCGTTTACTGACATGTTTACATCCGCTAGCAGCCTTCTTCTTCCCTGCCTTTTGTCGGCACATTACCACATTTCTTGATGTGTTGAACTGTGGATCAGTGGAATAGCCTGAAACCGTCACCAGGAATGTGTATTGTGTTCCTTGTGCAGCATGTAAGTATACTACGCTAGCACTATAGAGCACAAGATGCTAACAAATGGAAACATGCGCATCAAAACATTGTTTCATAACGCCACTAGTGCACAAAAATGCCAAAAGTTTCCTTTAAAGCTGCACTGATGCATATGTTTATATCAACAATGACTCCAATAACTATGTGTAATTTGAAAAGGGAGGCTTATTGCCAGACTATTGCTTCTCAGCACCAATCAGAAGACAGACAAAGTTAGCCACTAGCTGGTGATCATAGTGGAGCATTTAGCAGCTAAACAGCCAGATATTTCACTCGGGAGACAAAAACAGAGTTTGAAGAGAGCGAATATTGGGAACATAAATGTGTCTCCGTGTCTGCTGGATGTGTAAATAGAAAACTGTTGTCAGTTATGTCACGTTATGTCAGTGTTGTGTTTAAAGTTTGCTGTATTAATGCTGGATTAAACTCTGTCATATTCACATTCATGAACAAGTTGCACATGTGTGCTGCACCTCTGTAATGTTTAGTTTGAAGGAAAGTACAGACTGTACTCGGCGAGACCCAAACGCCATGTGTATTTACAAGAAGGGCGAAAAAAAATCATGACGAAATTCATCTGTGATATTAAAACTGAGTGCATCCAGGTGTAGTTTTAAGTAACTCTTTCTCTTACGTGAAAAGCGTTGGAGGATTAATAACACACACAAAAAAGAGTCGATATTATCTGCTGTACCATGAATTCGAGATCCCAGATCAAAGCTAACACCGTGTTGCCATGGAAACTTGTATTTTCTTGTCTCCGAGCTGAGGGGAGGAGGAGACTGTGGGAGAGTTTTTCTGAGAAGACCTGTTGATAAGTGTCCCAGATACAGACTGGCTGCCAGAGGAGACCGATAAGACAAGCAAGTTTAGACAACTCCTCATTGTCCCGTGCCCAAGGTTACGAATTCCCTGTGTGTGACCGGGCCATTGATAATGAGTCAGTGTGCGGTCAGAGTGGCCTTCCTTCCTTGTGCGCTAGATACGGAAAAGAAAACAGAGTTTCTGGGCCGGCAGATTGTGATCACTTTTAAACCAATCAGAGAAAGTTCATTCGTGAAATCTTCATACACTCACACGCACAGGAAGAGGAGCCTTTATTAGTTACAATTAAAAAAAAAGACTTTTATGGTCTTTAATCAGGGTTTAAAATGAAGAGGCAATTCCTGGCCTGGACTCTTTTATACATTCATTCAGGGGTGTGTCCTGATAGGGTTATTGGGACCACAGGAGGGAGACATCAGGCGTTTCTGGACCAAACTGTTCTGGGGAGCTCCCCTGAGAAATACATACTTTTAATAGGAACGCCAAAGTGGCGTAACCCGGCTGGTTGGTATAGCAACATCACACACAAGATTTTTAGTCAAGTCAAAATCACATATTTTCCCTAGAATCTCAAAATCTGCCTCCAACTGTTCTTAGAACTACGAAAAAGTTCCTCTGATCTGGAAACGGGTCATTCAGAGATAACATCCCAGAGATTTTAAAAAACAAAAAACAAAAACTCTGAGAAACAAAAAGGATAAACATGGTTACCGACTCAAACATGCTATAGATAAATAAAAGTATTAAAATAAATAAATGTTTCACAAAAATGTTTGGAAATCAGTTCCACTTCCTTTAGGCCCGAATAAAGTGTTGCAACTGTTTCATGTTGCAACAGCTTATAATAGATGGTTTGACCACTTCCAAACACTGAATTCTGCAATTTTTCTTTTTATTGCATATTTGTGCTCATGCAGAGTTTATCCTGCAGACCTGTTTTTGTGTGTCCTCTGTGAAAACAACGAGAAAACCAGCGGATATGCTACCAGTTTTGAAATCAAGAAATGCTCTTGTTTCAATGACACTGGAGCCACGTGAAGGTACCGCAGGAATTCTTCAGCCACGTGCTGAGAGACCACTGAACTAATTCACTGATAATTTCTTTAATGTTTGAAAATGTTTGACCTCGTCTCACAGTGTTTTCTAGCTGTGGAGTGAGAACGAGCGAACGAACATAAAACATACAACCGAGAACATGGTTATCCAGCCCGGAGGACAGATTTGTGGACAGATACGTGTCACAACAGCTCGTCCCTGGTCCCCCTCACAGCCGTGTTGTGTTTGGGTGTGCGTTTCCCATTGATTACCTGGCTGGGAGAGATGAGACAGGAGGGAAGGGTGGGAGAGCGTGTGGTGCGGTGGAGGTTTTCTCAGTTCTGGCAGGCTGTGGACAGCTGGACCACCGGTTCGAGTTTCTCCTCACAGCGAGGCTGAAATTTCAGCCCCTGAAAATCAAGGGTAATAAACGATTGGGGTTCTCAAAACAACCTCTCCGTGTGGTTTCTTTTCCCGCCCTTTCCTTATTTTTCCTGTTCCAGTTCCTTTGCCGCAGCCTCAGCTCGGCTGCGGCGAGCGCTGGTATGATAGCAAATGTGATTGTGTCAAAATATTTTACTCCAAACGTGGTCAAATGGTAAAAAACTAAAAAGCGTTAGTATTATGTTGAATCAGCAGGGCTCACAGCTGTTCTGAGCACAGCGTGGTTCACGTGGTTGGGATTATTCCTTGACCGCAGCGGCCTCGTTCTCCCTGATCTGAAGTCAACCGTCCAGCCGTGTTTTTCAGTCGTGAAGGAAGTGAGAAGTGCTGATGAGACAGTTGTGCAGCAGCGCTGGTGCAACCGAAGTGACTAACAACAGGATGAAGTAAGGGTCTGGCGTGGCATCGGACATGACTGGGGAAGTGGGAGCAGAGTGACAGTAAAGATACAGTCACTCGCGCTTCAACATGAACGCAGCAGCAGGGTTTAGTTATCCTCCTCTTATGTGCCTTTTCAGTTTTTATCGTTGTGTTTTTCAACATTTCATATTTGGCAGGTTCTGCTTTTAACAGACTGTAACATACCATGACTACTTTGTGATGATAACTGCTGTAAGAGAGACTGTAAAGAAGACATGTTTCCCATAAGCACCCAAATGGTCCATGATTGTCTTCACATCAGCGTGACTCCATAACCAGACGTTACTCGCAGGTTTCTGTGTCCTGTTGATTCTTGAACAATCTGTCAAGATATTGTCTTTAGCGTGGAAGCTTTAGTTAGTCCCAAACAACAAGTTTAATGATTAAGTCATTTATGAAGGAAACATGCCAAATATTTTCTGGTTCCAGCGTCTCAAATGTGAGAATCTGAACAAACTAAGTAATGGGTAGCTTCTGGGGAATTGTGTTGGACATTTTAGAGGTGAAACAGGCTATGGATTAAGCTGAAAGATAATTAACAGATTCAGAAGTGATGAAATAATTTAGTTACAAATCTATTTTTAATAACATTTACACAATAGGCTGTCTCAAAACAAGAACAACAATGAGGAAATTGCAAGTGTGGAATGCCACCGCATCGTTTTAGTTCAAAACAACAGTTGAACTTCTTTTTTTTGTTGTTTTT
This sequence comes from Nannoperca obscura, assembly GCA_036024295.1. Classification (NCBI taxonomy): domain Eukaryota; kingdom Metazoa; phylum Chordata; class Actinopteri; order Centrarchiformes; family Percichthyidae; genus Nannoperca; species Nannoperca obscura. The sequence continues at coordinate 8,306 of JAVQJL010075571.1, read as the reverse complement.
GCTTTCTTCCCATTTGGTGAGTAACCGAATGTACTCTGAATGTATGCAGAGCTTTGTTCACAAGGAAATTCCACATGGTACCTTTAAGTCAGGAGGTAGAACCAGGAGGCAATTACGTGAGCGGCTCTGGCTATGCACTGATTCTGCACCTCACTGTAATGACAAGACTCCAGGAAGTCACTGTACCCAAAATCTTTCCAGTACAGAACTCATAAAACATCTTTGGATTTGTGGATTAACTATATGAGCTTTAAAGGTGTTGGTACGCATATTATTTTCTAAACGTGTACTGAGCCAGGCTAGCTGTTTCCCCCCCGCTTCCAGTCTTTGTGCTAAGCTAAGCTAATTGGTGTCCAGTTCCAGATCTGCGCTTCACACACACCATCATGATTTTCAGAAAGAAAGTACGTACTTCCCAAACTATTCAAAAGTCATGCTGAAACTTAATTGTTGTTGCATGTACAACGTGAATCGCGCTGAACAGTCATAATAATGACTGTTAACCAGGCCTATGGTGACTTGTAGAAAACGTTCACACGAATGAGGCATGAGCAGTCGAGCCGAGGTTTCACAGCCCAGCTGTCAGAAAGCTGAGCTTACTTCTCTCCTTACTCAGCAGAGCAGGAAAAAAAACACACACTCTTGTCTCTTCATTTCCTTGCTCTTTCTTTTCCCTCCACATCCTCCTCCCTCCTCCCCGCTCACCCTCTTCTGTGATGAATGGAAGGTATGAATTCTCCGCAGCCTCCCCGGGTTTCTCTCTGAGGCCCTCAGCAGCTGAACAAACAACGCGCTCTCAACTTAAAGGCGCAATCAGGAATTTTGTTTGAACCATGTACGTTTTGGGTATATTTGTGTACGGGCCCTGAAGCGCTCGAGAAGGAACACGGAAAAAAGATTTTTGTAGCGATGTCATAACTCAAAACCTGGATTTCGTTTTCTACAAACAAACAGCAACTGTAAACGAACCTTTCACGAGCTCAGACCAAGCAGTTGCACGCTCATTTATCAAAATCTGGTAATGAATTTTAATGAATTAAAAACCATCCACACCCAAATAAATCATTGCGTAAACAAAGCCGGTAATGGGGAAAACGTCTTTCTCGTTTCGGTCTTTAAAACATGTGGTCACAGACTCAGAGAGGTGGTGGTGGTGGGGAGGGAAAGGGAGGATTGTTGGTCAGGTCAGGGGGGGTGGTCCTGGTCAGAAGTCAGACCCAGCTGTTGTGGCCTGTTTATCCATGCCACAGCACCAGAGGTTGTGGTGGAGGGTTGGATGAGTTAGCGAGGCAGAGCATGAAACAGAGAGAGGGAGAACGAGTCTGCATGACAGGGGTGGGGGGGGTGTAAGAGGAGATGGATGAGGATGATGAGAAGCAGATGGAGGGCGTGTTTCTTTTTTTCTTTTTCTTAAGAGACTATCTGCCTGTGACGCAGGTTGAGCTCTCCAGGTGCATTGTGGGCAGCCTGTGTGAAGACATAACCCAGGTTCTTGCGGCTCCAGATTGATCAAGGAGGGTCGGCTGCGGTGATGCAGCTGTTTGTAGCGGTGGAGGAAGTATGCAGATCATTAACTTTAGTAAAAGTACCAAAATCAGATGTAGATGAGATGAGAAGTAAAATCAGCAAAATTGTAAAACTCCAAAGAACTCCTAAAATGACCCCTGTGAGTGATGTATTGCAGGTTGAGGTGGAGCTGGTTTAACAACTTTCTACATAGTTAGGTAGTTTAGTCCTGTGGTTCTCAACCTAGGGGTCAGGCCTCCTCCAGAGGGTCACCAGATAAATCTGAGGGGTCGTGAAAAAAATAAATAAAGTTCTGCTATACAAATTTGTATTCATTTTTTTGACTTCTCTCTATTATTTTACTGTCTGGCTGATTTGACCTCTTTAGGCCTCAAGCTGTTATTTAAATGAAACCATCTGAGGAGTAAAATGTCTCTTTGATGAAACTGATAAACACTCATAGACGCCTGAAACGTGACAGGGAGCCCCACGTAGACACGGCATTTTTTAAGAACTCTCAAGCCAAAAACTTTGGGTACTTCTGGTTTAGTCTTTAGTCTTCTCAAATGTTTTAATGTTTAATCGTATTCTCAAAAGTAGCTTGTAACTACAACTGTCAAATAAATGTAGGGGAGTAACACGCCCGAGAGTCTACAGCCATGCTAGCAGCTCTGTGAGGCTATACTGACCTAAATGCTGAGGTTGCATGCTAAAATGCCCACAATGGCAATGCTAACATGATGGTGTGTAGCCGGAGTGATGTTTTCCATGTTCACCATCCAAATTTAGTGTGTTAGCATGCTAATAAGCACAAAAACAATACAGCAGAGGCCGATGGGAACATCATAAGCTTTTAGCCACACTGCTAGCGTGGCTAAAAGGTACAATATTTCCCTCTATAATGTAGTAAAGTAGAAGTATAAAGTAGTATAAAATGGAAATACTTAAGCACCTCAATACTGTAGCTAAGCACGGAACCTGAGTAACTGTACTTAGCTACTTTCCACCTCTTCCAGGCGGAAAGGTGAGGCTGGAGCTGCTCGGCGAGCTGATGTGAAAGACACAGTAGAGTGCTGGAGGCTTGACAGCTCTTTAACGATCTGCAGGCTGTGTAACTCGACTGGTCTTCGCTCCCCCCACCCACCTCTCTGCACGCTGCAGCAGCCAGAACATTCCTCACACATCTGGCCCCCGAGTCTTTCCCAAAACGCTCCCTCTCCTACCACTCCGCGCCGTAATTACCCACAAGCCCTGTGTTCTCCTTTTCTCTTTTCTTTTTATGATCCTCGGCCCCCTCCTCGGCTGAAATCATAAAAGCGTGGAGCACACAAACGTCATTTATAGTAATGATTTAGAAGGAAAGAGGCTTTCTGGTGTCCACAGAGATGTGCCATCCAGAAATATGTTTTTTTCTCAGCCGACTGTGTGTTGCCAGAACTTATAAAAGCAAGACAAACATAATGAATCAGTTACCCAGTTCGAACCGTAATTTCTTCTCTAGATAGTTGTTCGCCCCTTGAGATGTTTATGCTGTTTTGAAACAGCCGAGTAAAGCGGGATTCAATGAGTGGGAGTGGGAATGAGGACAATTTCCGATGATATAGATGTCTTATGGGACAGTGTGTGTTTTCCAGCTGTGGAAAGTAACAAACTACATTTACTCCATGATATTTATCTGATAGCTACAGTTACTGTTCAAATTAAGATTTTTAAGATAAAACATTTTTGAGAAGCTCATAAAATACAACACTGAGTGATTAAACCAGTGATTCCCAATCTTTTTGGCATATGACCATTTAGGAAGAAAGAAAATTGTGGCTCCTTGTCACTTTCCAGATGTTTACTAGTTGTTTCTTCACTAAACATCATAACTTTTTGAGGCCCCCAAAGGTAAAATTATCCAATGTTTCTTAAAAAATGTTTTCCTCTTGACTCTTCCATCATCCTACGACCCCTCCGATCTATCTTGTGACCGGTTGGAGGGGACCCGACCTCTAGGTTGAGAACCACCGTGCTTAAAGCTAACTAGACTTTAATCAAATGCTATATAAAGTAGTCAAAGTCATCACACTAAACATTAAAATACAACTTTGTCGTTTTGAACACAGCACTTTTACTCGTAACAGAGTGTGCATTGCACTGCTGTATTGCCGCTTGTACGTGAGTTCAGGATCTGAATACTTCCTCCAGCGCTGCCGTGTGAGAGAGAGCGGCGCAGGGGTCAGAGGTTGATGGCGTGTGGGGTCGGTCAGCGCTGATGCGTCTGCGACGAGCCACATGTCTGAGCGTCCATGGGAAGTGAGGGCGCATGCAAGAGGGCGCGCATACAGGAAGGTGCTTTGTTGTCGCTCCCTGCCAGGAAAGAACTATTGTTAAAAGTACCCGGCAGTGTTTTTTATCTGAACTCGCTGTTTACTCCTGCTTTGTCTGTAATCTCAGGCCCCTCGCTCCTGTACCTCCCACCGCTGGCACTCCGCCACACATTTGTCTTGCAGCCCTTGTGTTTTTCAGATAGTGGCTTACTTTCACACTGTGGGAACAATTGTTGCGACACTTGAGTGCCTGCTATCTGAATTGGATTAAAGGTTTGTTTGGAGCTGGATAACACCCACTAGAACTGATATGGTGGGAATACATATGAGTAAAAGCAGCCTGTGACAATACCTGTAAATTTAAAGGTGGAAGCAGCGCGGGAGAGGCAGATAATAAAGGGACTAATGGAAAGTAAAAGTTCTTTCAAGCATGGGTTCTCACATCCTTAAAAGCAGTATTTAAAGCAGTGACCTCGGCATTGAAGTTGTACCTATATCTGGTTTTTGTTCTGATTAACCGAATCGTCCCGGAAGAAAAGAAATCAGACACTTTTCATTGTCCTTTACAGAGAAGCACAACAACCTCTAAATTAAAAAACAAAAGTTCCCCTGGCCAGCGGGTGCTAAACTGATTTATGACCACTTACTGAAGAACTGGTTCAACACCTACGTGGTTCATTTGTTTCATTGTTCCATGTGGCTCCTGTTAGTTTCAACTTTGGCTTTTTAACTCGGTGTTGTCAAAGCTAGTAGCTATGGTGCGGTCTGTGAATTAGAAAACACACATAAAGAGCTCAGTATGATCCTCTTACATATCTAATTCATACCATTTTAGATCATTTCTCAGTTTGTTTCTTGACAGGGGTGAAACTGTTACATTTAGAGACATTTCAGTGTGTTTTAGGCAAAAGAGAACATGGCACCAGTTTACTGAAAAACAATGCTACTATACAAAATAGCTCTTTTGCAAAAAACATTTCTTGCCAGCAGCGTGTTTTTCACCCCTCAGATCTTCTGCTGTGACATTCAGACTGTACGCTCAGCAACCCTGCTCTGCCTGCTCAAATCCTCCTCGATCTGCCTTCAATAGAAATGGAAATTTGAGGCCCTCCCCTCCCGCGACTCCCCGTCTCCTTGCTCCACTCCCCCAGAATGAGCCAGGATGTTTTGAGAAGTGGGATATTGCTCCTAATGGATTCCAAACACCACAAAAGTTTATTAGGAAGCAGAGCATCGTAAAAGTAGGAGGTGGGGGTGGATGAGGGGGGGAGAGGTTGTGGGAGTGTGGACAATTTCTGTTTTATTTTGTTTTTTGCAGAATATTCCTTTTTACTTCTCTCTGCTGTGGTAAATTAACATTAACCTGCTTCGTCTGTATTTTTAGTACAGCCAGGTGCTTTTTAGACTGCTCAAATTACTTTGTGTGTTTCAATGGCATGACGGATGCAAATCAAAGGACAACATCTGCCTTGTTATACATAGATGTAACTTCTGGCAGTTTCTCAGCCATTACTAACGCAGTGGAGATAGACGCTGTTTCATAGACCACATAATGTAGCAATGTCCTTAGTTAAATAAAAATATAATCAAAAAGTGGAATTTCCCAGTTCTGAGAACTGTGTCTAAATGTATTGTGATTCTTGGAATAAAGAGCAGTATGCAATAGTGTGTGTCAGTGTGGACTACACCTACTTGTGATATTCATTATTTTTATTATTGACAACGAACTCCAACAAACTGATCCGAATAACATGTCTGTTTCCAAAGCTTGTCAAACAGTAGCTCCATTAACATGCATTAAAAACACATCAGTGAGCGACACACTGGATGACTGGTGTTCCTTCACTACCATGAACGTTGGCACTGTAGTTTATTTTGATCCAACATACGCCGTCCTGCTGCTGCACATACTCCTTAACCCCACATTTGTATCAATCCACAGCTGAAAATAGTCCCAGACAAATAGACTAATTGCTCCTGTTTGAGTAAAAGTTGTAAAAAAATACAGTGCCCAGCTTTTTAAAGAAATTACTGAGCCTTTTATTTTAAATAAAATAAAAAGCAACGTTATATTTGTGGGCAGTTTTGAAAGATTTATGACTTCAATAGGAACAAATGGGCTTTGGGGCTGACAGACAAATGTATTGTTGGTGTTGGTGTTTCTCATGTAATTTGTTGTCAATAAGAAAAAAATAGAATATTGCAAACTTTATCCACTAAGGTCCCTTGTCAGTGAGACCCTGGGATGATTAATAAGACAGGAAATAAGAAATATATATATATATATTTCTTTGACACAATATGAATTATTGGGCAGTTTGTTTCTCTAAATGCATCTTTAAACTATTCGAAAGAGACAGGAACATCACTCTTCGGTCACATCTCAAAGCAGACAATTGGTCTCAAGCCAAAAAGTTTCAGAACCACCACTTCTGCTTTAAGTCACATTGTTTTCAAATGTGGTTGTGTGCCAAATAAATCCACCATAACATTTCCCTGAACACATGATGTAATTGCTGTTTGTTTCTGACTCTGAATTCCAAGGTGGACCTCATCACAGCGCACACATGGCAGCCATGACCTTAACTGACTCTCCAGGGAATAATACTTGGTCATCAAAAATTGACTTTTGGAAACAAAGAAAGGGCTGTCATGTCCCTCCTTATGTTGCGGCTTTTCAAGATGTCGTAACAGTTGTGTTAAATAGAAAAATAGAAGAAGATAAAGAATTTGTTTGGGAAGTACGCTTATTCCCTTTTTTTGCGGAGAGTTAGATGAGAAGATTGATACCACTCTCGCTATCTTTTTAATGTGAGGCTGCAGCCAGGAGATGGTTAGCTTAGAATTAAGACTGTATACAGGGAAAAACAACTAGCCTAAAGGTTAAAAAAACTACAAGCTCTTCTGGTCGCCTGGTAATCTCACAGTGACGACAAGTCCAGGATGTCGATATTACAAAGTCTTATATTATGCTAATTTTGACAGTCTTAGATGGTTAGCTTAGCTTAGCTTAGCATGAAGACAGCCGGAAACAGCTAGCATGGCTCTGTCCAAAAGTACGAATTAAACAAATGAGATATAACGTGTTAATTAGTGAGCTTTGTAGGATTTTTACCTTTGAAGAGAGCCAAGTCTTCCAGTCTTTATGCTAAGCTAGGCTAACCAGCTGCTAGCTGTAGCTTCATATTTTACAGACACCTAAGAGAGTGGCACTGATCTTCTCATCTAACGCTGAGCAAAAAAAATATATTTCCTAAAACTATTCCTTTAACAGAGTGATTTTTTTTACTCCATTTCCAATCTTTTAAATGGTCAGTTTAAAGTAAACTTGCGTATTTGTGTGTGTTTGTGAGCAGCTGAATGTGTGTGCACATGTGCCTCTGCATAGCTGTGCGTGTAGACATCCAATGAAAGGGAACGGAAAATGTGGAATTAGATTGAATGCCTTTGCAGTGTGTTGGCTTGTGTGTTGAAGCAGTTTTCCTTGATGTGTGTGTGTGTGTGTATTCATGGCCTCCTCTTGGCAGTGTCCATCCTTGCGTCAGAGGCTGGTCCTCTCCTCACAAAGCCTCTCTTTGATGTGCTTCTGCTGCTGCTGCTTCCTGCCATGTTCGAATAAAGCTTCTCAATCAAATTGAGTCTGCCTCCACTGAATGCATTAGTGTTTAATAGCGTTATTGATCAGGCTAAAATAATTCTACAAGTCCCTCTCTCAAATCCTACCCCGCCTCGAAGCTAAACCCCTTCCCGCCTCGGCCTCAGAAGTGAAGCAGTGAGTTGAGGAGTCCTGGAAAGAACAAAAACCCTCCAGTGACTTTCCCTCTCAATGGGTGATATGAGGTTCTTTAGAGAAAAAGTGGGATTTCATTTGTGATTTCCTGCTTGATCCTATAATCCTTTAGTCTCTTTTCTCAGACAACAAAACATAATTTAATTCCTCAAATCCTTATTTTGCCCAGGCAAAATTAGTATTAGTAGTGTAAGCTACTTGTTCATTTTCAGAAGGCTTCTTGAACTGGGCAGTTACATGACCTCCTCTGCATTTTGATTTCTTGCTGAGAGTTAGATGAAAAGAGTGGTTGCCTCGCAACACATTTCGATAGATGTGCTAGCATGAACTTAAAGTGTATGGGTCTGTCTGTAGAGCACTGACGATGTTTGGTCGACACGCTGGTCTTCCTGTGTTTCTGTAGTTCCACAGAGTCTAATGTCACAGACAGGTTAGCATAGCATAAAGCCTGGAAACAGGGAGAAAGCTTGGCTCTTTCCAGGTTTCTGGAGGGATTAAACAACTTTTAACTTGCTAATTTAGTGACCTTTAGAGATGCCTTGGCTAGCTGTTTCCCCCTGTTTACAGTCTTTATGCTAAGCTAAGCTGCTACATATTTACACACACACACACGAAAGTAATATCAATGTTCTCATGTAATTCTAAGCAAGAAAGTGAATGAGTGGATTTCCCAAAATGCCAAGACTGTTGCTTTAAGT
>JAVQJL010075560.1:0-18381 GCA_036024295.1 Nannoperca obscura | reverse complement strand
CCTGCTGCCCCCGTGTTCCTGCTCAGCCGCCGTTGTTGCTATCATTGTTACTGCTCTCATTATTAGTATTGCTATTAAACTGCTATTAACATTTGTATTAATGATGGCATCAATACCATTACCACATCTATTATTTTACATTGCTATGTAGAACTATACTGTACAAACTGTATGTTCTCCTTCCTCCTGCTCTCTCTCCTGCCCCCCCCCCCACCCCCCACCCCAACTGGTCGACCACCTAGAGCCTGGTTCTGCTCGAGGTTTCTACCTGTTAAAAGGGAGTTTTTCTTGCCATTGTCGCCTAGTGCTGCTCATGGTGGGATCGTTGGGTCTTTGTCTGTGTGGGAGTTGGTCTCGATCTGCTCCATGCGAAAGAGTGCCCTGACATAACTGTGTTATGATATGGCGCTATATAAATAAAATTGAAATGAATGTTTCAGTCAGGTGTATTAGAGGTGGAAATGCTGGTGGCATGCCATTTTACTTGGTGCAAGTTCAATAAAACTTGTAGTATATTTGTGGTCTCTGGGCTCTCATCGTGACACTATAAGAAACTACCTGCTGCTTTTAATGGGAATGAGAGGAGCTGAAGTTATTGGACCTAATTGATGTCCACTCCAACTCCTCCAGATAACGCATTACTGCTGACAATGTTTTCATTCTTCTTCTAGGACTTCATCACACCAGCATTTATAAAAGTTTCTACCAAATATATTACAATGTTACCGAATTCATGGTCACTCTGCCAGGATAGCACTTACCTGCACATGCCTCTTGTCACTATAATGGGCAAAAATTATTTGCCAATAACTATGTAACAGTGTGTTGAGCTTTCACATGCATTTCATCAGAAATATTACAAAATTGTCAAAATTGAATAATCAGAGACTCAGATTTCCTGACTTTACATTACAAAAACGGATTCTTAAAAATACTCTATAGAGGTTTTTAACATGCATATTCTTGTTGTGGACCACATTGAAACAAAGCAGGTGTTAGCCTTAAAATATGTTATGTACTTTTTATTGTTGGTTTATTGTACATTGTTGGTTTAACCTGCTCTCATATTGTTAAAGAGCTAGTATAACTAAGTCATTCAGGTGAAGGAGGGGAGAGTGTGAAGGCACTGATATGGAGGAAGTTTTAACAAACGCTAATCGTTATTTGCAAATGCTATTTGACAGGTGTGTTCAGTGGTGGGTCAGTAAGTAGGATGACAACTACTTAAAACCGTTTTTCTTATAAATATAGATGATCATTTGGCTGTCATGAGTAGCAGGTGAATTTCAGTGTAGTAGTGTCTGAAATACATTAATTGGTATTTTATAGAGGCTTCAAAAAAGTGTTGTTGTTTTACACATGAAGCTGTGAAGGCAGACACTGAAAGATGATGAAAGTGTTTTGTGTGCTGTTCTTGGCATGATGTCATAAACTCACACACTTGTGACAACAGGTTTTAATGCTGGTTAATAGATGTCAAAGTGACAGGTTTTTTAAGATTTATTTACCTTCAATAAAAACATTTTCTTTAAATTGCACAGCTTAGAGAGAAATATTTTCTTAATTTGTTGTTGCCTCATTGCTCATCTACTTAAAATTCTATGCTTTCTCTCCGACCTCATTAAAGGTGGGGTAGGCAATTTTATTTGGCATCATTGGGCAAAAATGCCATATTAACTGTGCAGCATATTGTAATTGAGGTGCTCTGAGAGCAAACTTCTGTCCCTCCTCTTGGCTTTGTTTTCAGACTTCAGAAGATCTAGCCCGTGACGGGAGACTTTAGCCACTGCAGTATCTGCGAGGCTCACGCCATGGAGAGCAAGACCTACAGGGGATACGATTACACAGGGCTACCAACTCCTGCTGCCGGTCAAAGTTGTGGGTTTAGTGGGAGGAGCTTAGCGGAGCGATACGAAGCAGCAGAGAGAGAAGGGTGGAAGGTTTTGAATAGGCCACACAGATTTTGCCTACCCCAGCTTTAATTGCTCCTTTAAGTGCCAGTTTGACAGTTTATTTCCCCTCTGGCTAAATTCCTGAGAGGTGTTTGGTAAGATGGAGCAATACTGAATCACTTGTACTAAACACTGTCATTACTGTCATTTAAGGACATGATCAAGGAGCCAGAGATAGGAATTCCAATTTGCACAGCAGGGGGTGGGTGTTGGCCAGCCGGAAGAAGAGAGGTCCAACTCAAAAAAGAAAAAGGCCCCATTTATTTATCCCCATTCAAATCCTTCTTCGTAACAACAATGCGACTCATCGTGACTTTTTCCGAACAAAATGATTAAGATAAGATTTTAATATTGAAAATTCAAGCTGTAGTTAAAACTAACTAGTCATATTTAGACCCTTTGACATTACTGTACTAGTACATTTTCGACTAATTAGTGCTTGGAGGGTCAGGAATTTTAATTGGCCGGGACCGTTTGAGAGAGAGAGAGAGGTATGTAAATTGAAATGGCAGAGTAATTGCAGCTTAGAGTAAAAGGTGTTTACTCACCTGAAACCTGGTAAAAGACTGTTATTTGGTGTCCGTAGTGCCGTTGAGTGATTGAGAGGTGAAAAAACTTGAGTAATTTCTCTGTTGAGAATTCAAAACAACACTACACAATTTAAGAAATCACATATAAGGAAGATGGGTGTCAGGTTGGAACTGCCCCAACAATGATGTGAAGAATGAAAAATAAATCAAGCTATACCTGCATCTTCTCGAAAGATTGAGTCACACAGCAATACAATATTCAAATATATTCTTTATTTAGCCATTTTGTTTTGTTTTTTAATTGACCGATCTGACTTTGAGTTTATAACATAGACTATATATAAAGATGGACGATCCACTTCCTCCCACTGTACAAAAATGCCAAAATATCCCAGATGCAGCTGTCGCCATCTTGCCCTGGTGATGTCATTTGGATGTGTGATGTGATCCGTAGTGGAGACGTGGTATCGAGGTCCCGCCTATACACCCACCTGAACCAATCATGAGCACACCACAAGTTGTCACTTGTCTCACCCCCTTTTTATAGCATCAAATAACACATTTAAACCAAGGTTATCACAAAATGAACACAGTGTGATAAGAACTATCTAAAATGACAGAAATCATATTTGGAAAATTTTAATTTCACGTTGGTTTTTCAGTTTGGCCCATGTCCCAATCACTAACATGGAGGATGTGGGGTTTATGACCTATACTGCAGCCAGCCACCAGGGGGCTTCACTTCTGAGGAGATGTCATGTCTTCCATCTTTATGGATTAAAATAAGAACTTAGAAAAGCTGTGTTTCGTAGGATTACAAACACAAACAGCCTCTTGCATGTTGGCTTCAGACATCACATGTTATGATAAGGCAATGATGACCCCGAAAACACAGTCAGATAAAAGTAAAGCCTCAGTTTATTTTCCACACAGCAGAATGGGGAGGGAGAAGCTGAAGAGGGGAGAAGGCGAAACAGGAGTATGCCTGTAGTAGAGGGAGCCAGGGCAGGTAGAGCCGGACAGGTTGATCAGTCCAGGGCAAGACCGAGCAGGCTGTCAGCGCAGAGAGAAGGGCGAGCTGGGCAGGCTGATTACCGGACTGGAGTGAGACATGAAGCACAAGAAGACAGAGATCACAAAACGAACTAAGCTTAATAGCTAACTAGCTTAATCTGGGACTAAGCACCCTGTACGTAGTTAACGCTGTAGGGAACGGAACAGAATCTAGCAAAGACTGAAGGGTTGAGCCTGGTATTTGAATACTACAGGGGTGATTGCTGGATGAGCCACGACTGCGCCGAGAATAAGCTGGAACAGGAACCTGACGGCCATGACCAGGCATAGACTTACAACACACAGGACAGACAGGAGACAAACACAAGCACAAGGAGGAGGGAAAAGCAGGAAAACATAAGGGAAGGAGGAGGGGAACAGCCCTAATCCTAAGAACACATGCTGTCACCTCTTGTGTCATACATTCAGAAAGTGACATAAATTGTTGTAGTTGCATCATATGTAGTAATAAGTGGGTGCAGAGAAAAATGCAGCCTCCCTAGAGAAGCTGGTTTATTACATCAGAGTCTGACTGAGCTCACTTTGTGGGAATAAATACAAAACTGCTTTTTAGGAAGCACTCCACCTAATTTCATAATTGTTTGCTAAAAATGTGCTCAGGCTGTGACAAGCTAGCAGAAGAAGGAGACAGAGACGGTCAGAGCTGGTTTGATTCTTATCAGGGATGAAGCTGTCTCACAGAGGATGATGCCCTCGGGGTTATCTGTCTTTCCCCTTCCTAATGTTTTTATATTTTCAGTGTCTTTGTCTTTTCCTGTTTCAGTATTGTCCAAGTATGGGAAAGAAAGAAAGAGAAGGAAAGTGCTTGCTTTTCATTTAAATCAAGGCAAATCAGTGCAGTATATTATATATTAAATACATTTATATATACATTTTTTTAATTCAAGATTATAAAATATGATTAATATTATAAGATTTTAAATAAATGATATAGTTCATATAGGATAGTTCAATGAAATGTTCTTTTAGCCCCACCTCCACCCTAGCATCTACCTGCCGGCTCCGGCTAGGTGGTTTAACCCTTATGCTACCCTGTGGAGAAGACACTGGGTCAAGACAATGGGCCACTGGGTCAATATGACCTGGCAAGGTAGCACAAGGGTTAAGATATTTGCTCATCACTCCCCAAAACATATAAACATATCTGCGGTGGGAGCCTAGATGCCACGTTGTAATTATGTTCTGTGCTGCTATAAATAAACATTTCATGTGAGTTGTCTGACTGAACTAGGCACAGCATGCCTAGTTACATGGTGTGCATGGTGCTGTAGTGAGATACGCATCTAAACTGTTTGCAGGGTTGTGTCTTTATATTTGAGCCAGCCCTTCCAAAAACTAAAGAACACAAGTTTAAGGAATTGAGTGAACAGTGTGCTATGCTAGCATGCCCAGCTAACGAGCTTACTAGGAATGTTGAGTGGTAAATCTGCCACCATTATCACAATAAACTACAAAATGGCTGTGTGAAAATGGAAAACCTAACTGTAACTTAGTGATTAACATTTTTCCCATATCTGCATTCTTCCAATATCATTGCCATCTGCATCTAACATAGACTGTTCTTAAGTCAAACTTAACTAATTTCCCAATACACAAATGCAAGTTACATTGGTCCATTTGTTGCCCCTTTTGCTGCTAAAGTGTGCAAAAGAAACACAATGCAAACATTGAAAACTGATTTTTGTTAATGGTGTAAATAAATTTGTGCCCTTTATCAGCTCTCCTCAAGCAATTAGGTACAGTAAATGCATCCTCAAAGTAGCTGTTACATAAAGCAGGAAGGGTGAGAGCACTGATGTCATGAAAGGTGGGGAGTGAAAAACGTTTATGACGCTGGTATGATCTTTTTGCTTCAGCCAAGAGCCACAAAACTCAGGAAATCTGAAGAACCACACCAAAGTCATTCAGCGCGAAGAATTTCCAGCATTTGAGAGCTGCCTGCTTCAGTATACTGTACCCAAAACTGTTTATTTAGAAAATACTTCCAGTTCAATCCGTCTTCATAAAGAGCGAATTATGTTTCAGGACAAATTGATATTTGAGTAATTGATGATATAAGGTCACAGATAAATTGGCATGATTGCATTCCTTTTCCACATTTTGTCTTCTTTTTTTCTCTTTCTCTCTCCCTCCACTGTCTGGAATATAACCACCTTTACAAATGAGTAGTGCTCAATTTCTGAAATGTTTTGGTCTGTCGGTCGGTCCTCCACTTTGGTCCAGACTGAAATATCTCAACACCCATGGAATGGATCCCTGCTAAAATTTGTACAAATATTCATGTACGGAGAGGATGAATTCTACTGACTTTGATGAAACCCCTAACTTTTCCTTTAGCACCATCATGAAGTTAAAATGTTTGTTTTTTGTTAAATGTCTTGGCAACTATCGGATGTAATGCCATGAAATTTGGTACTAACATTCATGTCCCCCTCTAGACGAATTGTAATGTTGTTCATGGTAAGCATTACACCTGTTTAGCTGTGGCTTTGTGAGTGTGTTGGATGGCTGAAAACTAAAGACTGGTTTGGAAAATATTCCCTGTTCTGTTTTTATTGGCTGATGGTGATATGCAATACGTATGAAATTCAAGTACTTAAATCTAATCTCATGTTAACAGAACGCCATATCTCCTAATACTGACTTTAACTGTATCAAAACCCTGAAGGGAAATTCTCTTTTCTCATCTACAATGAGGTCAAAGGTCAGGTTCAGCTACAGAGCAGTAGCCCTGGAGCCGTTAGCGGTTTGTCTCCCCGGCAAGTCAGCAGGGTGGATTCTGACTGTAATGAGAGCTTGATCCAGAGCCTTTGGAGTGGACAGTGTGAGTGTTTCGTCCTTCCTGTGCCCCCCCGCTCAACCCAAACTATATGTTCGTGACAATACAGATAACTGACAGTGATTTTCAACAGGCTTTTAGCACTAACCCAACATGACCTGTTGGACACCTGTGCTGGGCTTTGTTCTGTCACACAGTGGCTTCCAGTAGGATTGACATCCATCCACACCTAGACACACACACTCACACACAGACATGTATATACTAATAGACATGTATATACTAATAGGATGCAGAAACGTACTGTAGCTACACATCCAAATACACACAAATTCATAAACTGACACATTGAACAGATGAATACAAAAACCTTCACCCATAAATTTCCATGTAGTGTAGGCAATGTACACACAGCTGAAAACACACACACACACCTATACACTCACACAGAAGCTGGAAAAACACAGATCTTCTCATACTACCACACACACGTCTTGAATGTACACACACACACAGCTATACCACAAACCTGCATGCACATAGAGTCTCACACAAAAATAAGCTTTGCTAAGTACACACAGAGAGGACCCTGCCCTCACATATTGACACTACTTACTGTATATTGTCCCTCGTATAACCTCAGTGTTACTTTAATACTTCTTTACACAAATAGATCCTCACATGAGAGATTACTGCCAGCGTTTGCTGTTGACTTTGCACTGTCTTCATTGGTAATGACAAGTTGGCTTACACATCCTGAGTTGTAGCCTCTTTGTTATCAGTGGCCGTGTGAATAAGTCAGACCCTAGTAATGTGGAGGGAATAGTTTGGGCTTAAGTTGTACTATGTTGCCCCATCAGGCTGTACAGGTCTTGGATGTGGGTTCATCACCCAGAGGGCAATTCACTTACACTTAGAATAGTACACACTGTTGAAGTGTGAAGCATGAAGACTGGAAACATGGAAACAGCTAGCCAGCTAGATATAATATGTTACTTAGTGAGCATTAGAGGTGTAGGTAGGTGTATTTTGGAATCTTTGTACATAGCCAAGCTAGCTGTTTCCCCCATTTCTTCATGCTAAGCTAAGCTACTGGCTATATCTTGGAAAGAAAGCAAATAAGCATATATCCAAAAGTGTTCTCCTACTATTTCTTTGAAGGTTTGTGTGATGAAATGTTCACACTTTGATTGGCACTTGATTTGTATTGCTTCACAAAGTCATAAATTAACAGCATAAACAAACATTCAGAAAAGCAGCCCCGTCCCCTTTCGCATGCCACTTTATCCTCCTCAATAAACAAGTCCTGACAGACAGACTGGCTGTGCGAGTGTGTTCTGTCGGTGTGTGTGTTTCCTCTCCTGCAGTGTTATTTGCTGTTACCCCGGGACTCTGGGGGTGTTTGATATGGTCTCCCGCGGTGCCCTCTTTAGACACTCTTTAGCTCCTGGTGGGGTGGCCCAAAGGCTAGGGCAAGCCTGTGATTGTAGCCCCCTGTGGTGCTGGGAATGAGGGGCCTGCATCCCTCCAATTACACCCAACCCAGCCCCATGAAACGCGGGGCTTTATAGCTCTTATCCAATATGAACCCCAGGCAATAGAGGGCAAGGAGAATGGGGTAGCAGCAGGTAGTAATGGAGCGTAAATGGCAACAGGCATTCCACAGTGTGAGGCTTCTCCCACTGCCAGACGCAGGTGGGGCGACAGGTGAAGGATGGATGGTGTAGCCTCGGAGAGGGTTCACGCACAGGCACACGTGAATGCGGTCGCACCAAACATGTCTGTGCAAGCCCCGGCACACATAAACACTCTGGGCCAGTCACTAATTTTATTACTATAAAGGCCATTTTACTTCATGTCTTCATGTTTCTTGCAAATATGCAAAAACTTATAAAACCATAAAAGCATTGTAGGGTGACTGTAAATTAAATATACATTTTAATTTTATTTTAAAAAGTATTTCTATTATGGATTTCATTTTAATAATGTCATTTTTTTATCTCTTTCTTTCACCACAGCACCATAAGCCCAAAAGGAATGGAGATAGCTTGTCATCTCCTTCCCATTGTTCTCAGAGAATGTTATAGTATATTTAAACCAAACATCAGATAGTAAATTTAGCTGTAGGTCATCCATAAATAATGATTGTGATTTTATGGTAGGAGGGACCCCAGGGAAGGGGCTGGCCAGGTATTGTAGCCCCTGCTGTGAAGCCCACTGGGCAGCCCCATTAGGCACAGTAGTGGCAGCACAGCCCAGTGAAACTGTGACTGTCAGTTAGAGATTTTTAGTGTTTTCCCTTTTCATATGAAATCAAATAAATTTATAGAATCTCTTTGGGCAGATGAGGGATTTTTAATCTATCTATTTATATATATTTATGCATACATTTCAAACAGGAAGATAACTTCGAATGCAAGATTTCAAAGAAATGATGTATTGTTCAATTTGAAAACTGCACACTTTTCACATTTTAACCTTTGATTTGTCACTTCCTGCCCATTAATACACTTGTTAGAAACCCCGCAAAAACTACCAAAATGTATTTGTGAAAATTGGACTAAACTATGTTGTCTCGCATAGAGATATACAGTATACTGGTTAGTTAGGTGTTTTCTCTGTAGCAATCGTGCATTGTGCACCTTTAATAAATCAAAACATCCCCTTCAGGCAAAGACTTCTTAAATCAAATATATTGTGTAGGTTTTGTATATCTTTCCATCCCTGTGAATGCACGTAAGGGAAACAGGAAAGAAGATGGGTGGGACAGACCAAGGGGAAAGGTGTTGGCCAGGTATAGTTGCCCCTGCTGCTAGCCCACTGTGTACCCCATGGGGTAAACTAATCGTATTCCATCCCAGCTCCCTCCATGTCTCAGGCGTGGGTTTAATTAAACGCATTGTTCACATTTTACTAGATATATTTAAAGGGCAGTCCCGTCCTAAATGCCTGATGGTAACGTGAGCTGCATGCCTCAATGAAAAACGATTGTTTTGTTTTTTTATGGTAGGAGGGACCTCAGGAAAGGGGCTGGAAAGGTCTTTTAGCCCCTGTTGTGAAGCCCACTGGGCAGCCCCATGAGGCACAGCAGTGGAGGTATGTTGTACCAGTCCACCTGTACAATGAGTCAACATAAATCTAACACTTCAACTTGTAGTACCACTGTTAGTGACAGTTTAAACCAGTGCTAACAGTTCCTTTACTTGACATATATGACCATTGATTATATTTCAGGTTCATGAATTTTATAAATGTTATATTAACAGAAAAACAATGAAAATGTATTTGAAAATAAATACACAGTTCAACACTCACATTAATACATGCCTGTTGCATATCTGCACACACTTGAAGATGTAATCTCTGCCATTCCTTCTTTATTGTAACAATGTTGAATTAATCTATCATACTAAAGCTTTTTTTTGTTGAATTTGTTTTAGTTGTGATTGCTGATTCTGCTGCTTTTACCTCAAGTGTTTTCTGGTCAGTCCGTTATATTATAGTCTTTGACTTACTTTATGTCAGTCATTTGAAATCCACAGAAAAAAAGTTTTTACATGATGGGGGAAAAAAAACTAAAATATATTTTGCCCTACAGACTTATTTGATTTATATTTTGTCCTTTTGGCATTTTACAACATGTTCTGCACATTATAAAGCAGCTGATCCATTTAATGTTTGGCCTCTTTATCACCACTGACGAATGTACTGTAACTCCCACTGTGTAAAAAGTACTAGAAACAAAGGGAGGCATCTAAGGAAAATTCTGCTTAGTGCTATTCTTTGGCAGCTGAGCCACTGTTGGTTTTGGCCTGTGATCATCTGCCTGTGATCCTTTTTTTTCTGGCATCTGATCTGCAGTTATGGAAGCACTTCCTCTCTGCCAGGAATTTAGTGAAGCAATTAACGAAAACGGTCTCTGATGTCTTATCAGAGGCAAAAGAAAACTGTGTGTGTGAAGTCAGAAATGGAAAGAGAGCAGAGCTATTATTATAGAAGTTATGGTGTGGCAGAAACACTAACAGTTACTTTGCCAGTCAAGGGAAACTGGCTGGTTCATGTTTATGAAGCTGTGGGCTAATTGTGTTAATAAACTAAAACGTACTTAGACATGATCAGTTTATTGATGTAAGAGATATAATTCTGGAATGTGTAAACTAAACCTTATCTCAGACAATATTGGGGTACGTGGAAAAATTACATGCATTTCAATGCATATTTTTATTATCTTTATTTAAACAGAAGAAGGACATCTTTCCATATCATCTTCCATATCAAATCCTGCCGATTAAACATCTGTTTTTCTCATCCCTTTACATGTTCACACATCAGACATACAAGGTTTTTATCTGATAGCATCAGTATAAACCCCTAACCAATCCTGTTTTTACTGCAAGCTGACCACATTTGAATATGAATAAACCTTGTAATCAAGGTGTATAAACCCCATGGAATTCCCATTGTAAACTGCCAATTTGTGTTGATTGATGTTACAATCACAGTGAAACATCCCTTGGTTGTAAACTTTAGATTCTCCTGTTATTTGGAGGGCTGAAGCTGTAAAGTTGAACTACAGGACTGCATGTCTTCTTTAATCTGGCCAGCAATCGAGATTCCTTAGAAACATTTTTCAGGCTCCTTCCATCAAACCTGATGATCTCTGAAAATAATATACAAGATATTTTTAAAAGCATTTCCTCTTTACCCCTATTGGTGTCAAGGAAAAGAGTTTAATTCAGGTTTTGAGATAACTGTCTCCATGCCAATACAATGGGGGTGAATACAATGTATTAATGGGCCAACTACACATTACTTTTCGTTAATTTTATTTTGGAAGCTCCTGCAGTCAGTGTTATGTTTTATATGGAGAAGAAGGGGTCTAGCTAGCTTTAGCTGATTGATTTTCATGGGTGCAGTTGTGGTGACGGCAAATGACCAAAGTGTCAAAATCACAGCAACGAGTAGTCAGGTAACCATGACAAGGTGTCACGGAGTAACAAATAATAATTAAGCAACAGCATTGACCTCGGCTGCAAACTGCTTTTGTGGTTGTTAAAACTGAAGTGATAGAACACCCAGTTTTTAGTGCCTGTCCACACAAATATTGCACGAAATTACCAGAGCAGACATTGTCAATCAGACCATAACTTCACACTCCCTGGATGTACGGGGCACTGTCACTGCAGAAAAATAAGTAAAATTTGAATTTCTTCTTTTTAGTAATGGCAATTATGACCAAAGTATATAAATCAAAACAAACACCCAGAATATATATACTTAAAAAATGTATTTCAATTTCAGTTAGACTAAGAAAACCTGTAAACAATTGTGCTCTGTTCTGTGACTTAACCTTACATCTGTTTACAGCAAAACCTTCTTGGCAGAAGTTAGGGGAAAAAGAAATATATTTAAGAAATCTGTATACTGTATGTAAGGACACGTTAACAATCGAAGGGACAGGCAATAATGAGCGCGGAATTGGACCTCTGGGCATAGAAAGAGTAAAGCTGTGAATTAGCATCCCACTGTTTTTGGTGGAGTCGACTTCCCTCTACTTACCAGGTGAGATGAGGTGGGGCGCTGGCTCCCTTGCTGAGCTCAGGTGTGTCCAGGATGGGTGGACTGCATACAGCCCCCCTATTGAGCTTGTACACCAGTGTGTCTTCGCCCCCACTCACACCCTCTGTGTCTCTCTTTCTCGCGAAGCACTCGTACTGATTTAAAGAATACCACGGGAACCCAGTTGATGTACCTAATAAGGAATCATGCCTGGTGGAAATACATTAAACCCATAGCAGGCAGTGCAACCCGCTGCAGGGATGCAGAAAGTTTCACTATCAGCTAAAAGCTTTTGAATTATCCTGATATCTGTCTTTCTGAGAACTGAGTTGGAGTAAATGCCTCTCATGATCGTAAGCAGGTGTTAACCTGTCATCACCCTTGACGAAGGACACACAATTGAATAATAGCTGGATATGGGTGTGTACAGTATACCACTGTCTGCATGAGGTACACCAGTGATGAATAATCCGAATGCCAAGATTTCCACCCTGCAAGATCTCCACATGATCCAGACTTTGGTACGCAACTCTCCTTTAAAAAGAAAAAGGGTGAGATGTAATCAATGTTAGGTGGTAACATTCAGTTTATCTTTATCTTTTATCTTATTAGCCAATCCTACTACTTAACTTTAACAAGTAGCACAATTTATTGCCAGCATGTATCAAAAGATCAGAATGAAGAAGCACAAATATTCACTAGCTAAACCTGTTTAAGCTGAAAAAATTTGACCGTCCTTTTTCTTGTGAAAGTGATGACAATCCAGTTACGCAAACATCGCGTGTGGGAGAAGTTTGCCTTGATGGCTTCCTGCCAGAAAGCCATTCTGGTTAACATTGTGAAACCAATGCAGTTGGCTTAGGTTTAGGCACCAAAAGTAGGAACTGTAGTTCAACGTTGACTTATTATTTTAACCCAAACCATAATATTTTCCTAAACCTAATCAAGTAGTTTTGGTCCCTAAAACCTAACCTCACCAAACTCTGGTAAACATCTGGTAAACACTAAACCCTGTAGAAAAACGTGATCAATTTCCAATACCTCCTTTGCCTACAGCAGCGTATCCTACCAAACAACACGTCCACACAGAGCTTCTGGGTCATTATGTTCAATGCCATGGTGCTCTTATCCACTAATGGCAAAGAGACATGATGGCAAACAGTGGGGAATAACTTTTGAGGAGGCTCAGTGGTGAGAAAGTCTAAATAATGACGTCATATTAATTGGTTTTTGTATTAATTTAACTGGCCAACAGCATAATACACAAGTTTAAGAGCATTTTACACTACAAGAGACAGCACACCAACATACTGTATGTCAAAGCAGCATATTGTATTCAGGTATGGACAGTTCACACACAAAATGCAGGTTTATTCCACAATTTATTGACGACTGCACTCCAAACTCCACACTTCAGAGACGTCCTCTTGCTCTGCTTTTTGAGACATGGTGAAGCGCAGTAATTATGCCTAACCCACCATCACTAATATGGTCTACACATCAGATGCACAGAAAATACACAGAATGGAATCAAATATCATAAACATAGTAAAAAGGGTAGATTTCAAAAACTTCAATTCAAAAGTTATTTATTGATTTGTTTAGTCAACTTTTTTTGCCTGACCCCCCTGCCAATAGGGAGGGGGGCTATAGCCCCCTCAGCACCCCTACTTCCACCGTCCCTGCATGGGGCGCTCTGCCCTGCAGCAGCGAAGCACTGAAGGGCTGACTTTGAGATGATATGTCGCATCGAGAGGTACTGGGGTCTGCGTGAGGCTTGTGGAGAGTATATGGGATCGTGGAGTGAGCATTTAGATACATATTGATTTGGATGAGAGAGTCTTAAGAATTAAGACCTGTATCCTGTTTCAAATAAAGGCCTGGTGCTCTCTGCAGTTGTGGTAAATAAATGAGAGTTTATGGTACCTTCCTTTAATATCTCCCAAGATTTTGAGTGAACCATTAAAAAGTGCCATTATGGTCATTATATGCATATTTGGGCAATAGAAAATCTCAACACTCCGACATACAAATTATCAAATGTGTAAACATTTGAAAAGTAAATATAAAGATATTTCAAAGATTTCAATTTTAAATTGAAGATGTGTTTGCCCCGTGGGAGACAAATGACACTGCGGTGACACACACGGTGCAAACAAAGCCTACATGCACTTACTCACTTCAATAGTCCCTTTACTTGCACACAGGAGCTGCTGTGTAAACACTGGTTGTATGCAAATGTCTTTCCTTCGAATTGGTGGCTCAAGTTTCTCAACAGATGATTTATGGCAACACTAGTATGACTAATAAATCAACGTCCTCCAACACTCAGCATCAAACAGAATGCATTAATTGATCATGTGTTATACTTACTTTACTTACACATATCTCTCCACTCTGTGAATAATGCCCAATGGAAATCAGCTACCCATGCTTTCATCTATTTTAGGCTTCACTGAGCGTTGAACCCCACTGCAGGTGTAATAGCCATGTTTCAGTCGCTGTTTATGTCATTGGAGAGCGCGACGAGGTCACACTGTGCTTTGACCTTTTATAAACTTTTGTAAACTTCCTCTTTCCAGTGAGGGTTTCAGGTCCAGCGTGGCGGCGCAGGAACTCCTTATCACTTAGCTAAAATGATTTTCCATGGAAGACAGTGTATGCTGGAACACACACACACACACACACACACACACACACACACATACTGCACTGGGTGTATTCAGCATTTTATTGCATCAAACTACATTCCACTACAACACAGACTCTGTTCAAACTGAACTGGCAACTTTATATTTAAATCTCTGTTAGTTACATTAGTGTTCCCTTCGTCCACACTTACACAGATGACCAATTGGATGACAGCTAAATCTCTTCATCTTTATGGTAGTTTGGTTAGCTAAAAGAAGGACAGATACGTATCACAGACAGATACAGCCCAGTGACACTGCTGAGTCTTTTCAGGTTAAACCTCTCTATGTTATGTCTAGACAAGTTGACCTCAGAAGCAGAACGCCAAAACTCAAATTGTAACAGTACTTGGTTTTATTTATCTATAACATGACATATTCATGAAAAAATAAGCAATAATCCAATTTAAAGATTAGGGTAAACAAAATATCAATTGTTATTATTTATTAAGAGTATGAGACTGAAAAACCCAGCTAATGTGCTTCAACAGGACTGTGTGGGTGTGGTTCCATCAGATTGGATTGATAGTGGCCTTGCAACATAAGCAAAAAGCCCAGTTTTATGACAGTGATTCCCAACCTAGGTGTACTTCTGCAGTTACGTGGAAAATTGTGAAGCTCAGAAATTTGAAAAAATAAAAGTTATGATTTGGTAATTTATATATATCAACATATTTGTGTTATATCAACACACAAGATTACGCATTTGTGAGGCTGGTCTTTAGTTATTGTCACAAGAACTTGACTGCAGAAGACATGCTCCATTTTTCCACCAACCTGAGTCAGCTGTGAGTTGATTAAGCCTGCAGAAAGACTAGCTGGAAAAAAGACAAAAGCTCAAAGTAAAGACACTCTGAATGGTGAAAACAACCAGTTTCTGTTACTCCAAATGGTTGCAGTACAAATGCAAACTTGGCCAGGGAGTACTAAGAGCCATCTGACAGGGCTGTGGGGGTGCGCTGGACAGAAAAGATTGGACCCCACTGCTTCTCATTTCCTTGATAGAGAACCATTAAAAGAGACGGGACACCTAGAACTGCCAACAAGGTAAATTCATCATGTGTGCACGTCAACCCAATGTAAAGTGTAAAACACTAATACATAAATAAACCCAGAAGCTAGATAACCTTTGCATGGAAGTATTCTACTATTCACCATTTTACAATTGAGCCCTACCCACCTCAAAACAGAAACAAGCGCAGACAAAAAAACAAACTAATCAAATACAGAAATCTCATATGTGCAATAACCAAACCTGTCATTGTGTTCATGAAGGACAGCAAGTAAGAAGCTGATTCGTTTTTAAGTAACACAATAATGATCAATTGTGAGGTACCAGTACTTGAAGCTTTCTTGAGTATTTTCATTTGATACTTCTACTCCACCACATTCAGCTAGTTACCAGTTACCTTACATACTAAGATTTTACATACAATACACATGATCAGTTCAGAAAATATGATGCATTATTAAAAGATAACTTGACTTTGCACCGTTCTGTATTCTGTATTCGCTGCATGTTTCCTGCACTTATTTTTGCTTTCTGCAGCATGTTTTCATTGTTGTATTTGGTTTGGCTTTTCATATGCACGTTTCTCCTAATGGAAGAACATGTTTTGGGCTGTGGGCCGTTTTTGGGCAAACAACAAAAAAAAAAACTTAAGTAAAGGTTTGAATGCAGGACATTGTGGCATAACTACTTTTACCACTTCTACCACTGCTTCCAGGCGAATCATATCATGAGTATAGTATTTAAGAATAAGCTGTGTTTTAAAAATATGTTTGGTTTCAAGTTATGTAGCACTTTGAAGATTAAAAATGTATTTCTGTATTTCTTTTTCTGCTAGTCAGAAGACCTTTGTTCAGTCTTCCATTATTTATGCACTTGATTATTTTTATATTGTACATATGCATGCATCTACAACCACCTTAAAGCCTCTTGACTGTGCTGCACTTGGTCAGAGCTGATTCATTCTTCACTCACCATTGTGTGTTAATAATAATAATACCCTCTAGCTGATCTACATTATTTATCTACTGTGAGGAGCTCCACTGGAAAAACTGAAACTATCTCTGCTCTCTAATCACGTCTAAATGCAGTCGTTATAATGTCT
This sequence comes from Nannoperca obscura, assembly GCA_036024295.1. NCBI lineage: Eukaryota > Metazoa > Chordata > Actinopteri > Centrarchiformes > Percichthyidae > Nannoperca > Nannoperca obscura. The sequence goes on along the minus strand of JAVQJL010075560.1, from coordinate 1,683 downwards.
AGCATATTTCAGCTAGTTCAAATTAAGGATGACATTTAAAAAACACGTTACAGTGGGGCACTGGTCATTTATCTGAACTTCAGTTGGATTATGTTATATGTGATTTTGCACACATTTGTCATTTTGTGATATATATTGATATCACAAAGTATCTGACACATACACATAAAGTGTATTGGTTCTGCCTTTATTTGCTTTTTTTAAAGACAAAAGCATATACAGAGGTAATTTGGTGAAGCATTTAGCCTAATCACCATCACTGTAGCCCAGAGGTCATGTTGTGTGTGTGTGTGTGTGTGTGTGTGTGTGTGTCTGTGTGTGTCTGTGTGTGTGTGTGAATAGACACTGCAGTTGCATTCATGCACACAAAACAGCCTCAGGTGTACAACCTAATGAACACAGATAATAACACAAACGAAGACTACACAGACTCACATTTGCCCTTTAATCAGTGAGATTTAATGACTGTATTATTCTGTCCTTCTCAGGATACTATTCACATGTATCACCATGTGTTTTGTTAGCATGCAGCATCCCCATTAATCATCAAGTGTTTCCAGCCATCATGTTATTTGCAGGAGAGTACGAAAGGTACTTGGGTGCAAAACTCTCAGGAAAATGACAGTGTGAAACATGAATGGATTTTGGTCCAGCTCGCTTTCATCAGGACTGCAGCTGGACATGAGGATGTAAAGCGTATGTTTTGTTTTGAAAATTGCCCTGGAAAGGACAAGAGGACCAATTAGAGAGATGGCAGTTGTTTGATTTTATGTGAGAATCCTTGTGATAATTCTCACACGTTTTTTTTGTTTGTTTTAACATTTTATGATATTGTTCAAGGTACAAGCTGCAGATTTTTTTGAGTACTTTATGATTGATTATCAAACTGTTTAGTAGCCCAGCCCGCTCTTCCATGGTCATTCACAAGATTCTGCTTATAAGAATCACAAACTGTTGAACTAGACCAGCAAGTTGTACCAGGAAAGATTTCAACTTGTTGAGTTGTAAATTTAGGAAATACATTTTAGCCCTTTTGTCGAGTAAGAAACAATGAAATATGCAAGTAATATAAAAAAGCATAGACATTTTTACAAATAAAAGGTACATTTCAGGACTTTGTACAGAAGCCAATCAACAGGAACGGATCAGAAAACAAGGAGGCTTCTCAAATATGACCAAATATAGCAGCAAGGAAATGCCAGTTTCTGTCAATCAAGCACAAAGCCTGGCCTGGTTCTCTCTTGAATTAAATAAAGGCACATATTTGATAATGACATTATTTGATAAAGTGAGTAATTTCACTTTTTTTCAAATTGCATCCTGATATTCTCATTCATTTTCCATTCTGATCCAAATGATTTAATACAGAACACTCATCAAATATTTATATTTTTCTCTACATAATACAGCTCCACAGTGCACAGTTAGCCTGGACCTAAAACATGTTTTGGGGTAAGCAGTATTTTTGGCATCATTGGGCAAACATTCCATAATAACCATTCAGCTTATTGTAATTCACTTTGGCCAATCACAATTACTGTGTGTTTTGATGTGGGTTCTGTAGCATATATATATATATATATATATATATATATATATATATACACTACCGTTCAAAAGTTTGGGGTCACCCAAACAATTTTGTGTTTTCCATGAAAAGTCACACTTATTCACCACCATACG
>JAVQJL010075559.1:0-14206 GCA_036024295.1 Nannoperca obscura | reverse complement strand
CATTATTTTTTCAAATTGTATAATACAAAAAAAAAAACACTAAAATAGTCCAAATCAAAAAAATTAAAAAACCCCCCCCCCCCCCCCACACACACACACACACACATAAAGGATGGATTTAAGATGCAGAAATAGCAACATACCAGGAAGAAAACTTATTAAACACACAAGACAATACCAGGAAGACAAGAACATAGAGTATATAAAACACAACGTTAAAACAAACCACAGTATTTTAAAACTGAGAACAAGGCTTAAAGTGCAGAATCGATAATAAAACCCAATAATAGCTTTTCTACAAGTTCTCAGAAACAGTTTAATACTTCACACTGCTGCCGGCTGGCAAGTTTTTCTGTTGTAAGTTAAGTTTGATTTGGAGAGAAAGACGATGTGTTTAATGTCCTCTCTGATGACGTCACAGTGATGTCACCAGGGGGTAGCTCAGTTTTGGTTCAAGACTTCAAATTAATAACAGAAAGTCTGTGTTATAAACTGGGGGTGAGAGTCTGAGAGATATCTGTGTTTACCAGGAAGGAAAGATTTAAGATGCTGTCAAGTTGCATTATAGGAAATGTAGGTTTTTTGGAGCCATACTCAGGACAAAAAGTCAGGATATCTCAGCCTCTGTTTCCCACAAGCCCCGTGTTTGTGGAGGCACAATGCTAAATCGCTATAGTACCCCTTTAACAGAATATATAAAATAAACTCTACCAGTGAAAAAAACATGTCTGACATGTTGATATGAAGTTGTTACGCTGAGCTAAGCTTACCTCGGGCTTATTTCTCATGAACTGGCAAACATCAAAATATTGGTTAATGCAATGGTTGGCTAGCAACGGTTCACTCAGACCCCACACACTATATATCTAGCTAGCTTGTTTGCTATTCCCACAACCTAATCACTTATAAATGAATAGCCTCTACATAATTCATGTGTTTGCAATATTCTCTTATTCTAAAGGCAAGCTGGGGCTGTGCTCTGTCCTTCTTTTCTAATTGTTCTTCCATCTTTCTTTATCTCCCAATAGTCCCACACTCCCTCTCACATGTACATGCATGTACAACACAGACCCACACACTTAGCTATAGCTGATGACAGATTGTCCCACGTGGAGAGATGCAGGATTTGATTATCCCGCAATCTGTCACCTTGAAACGGGTGAGAGAGAGAGAGAGAGAGAGCGAGAGGTGGGGAGATGCAAAAGAGGTTGCGAAAGATGGATGGAGTGAAGAAATGTAGACGATGAGAAAGATTAGAATTGCTCCACTGGGAATACAAGAAGGCTGGATTGCAGAGGGTGTGTATGATTTCCCACTTGTGTGTGTTTGTGTGTTCATAGTGGAGTACATGTGTCTGTCCAAATAAGCTTATTTCCAACATATTGTTGCTCTAACTCTAGTTGGTATTCCATGTGAGTTCTCTCCTCGTGGTCTCACCTTCCTCCCACATCTATCTCACCTCTCCTCCCCTCCATCGTTCCCTATTTCTCTTGTTTCCTTCTCTTATCCATTTGCACTTGTTCCTCTGTGACTTTATTTGTACCTATTGCTCTCACCCGTTACACTCCATCACTTCTGTCCCCTTCTCTCATTCGCTGTCTTTCGTCTGACACTTCTTTCAATCCTCCCTCCCTCACTCCCTCCCCCATCTCTCCTCTCTCTTTCTCTCCCCAGATGAAATATTCATACCCATCCATACTGCGAGTGTAGCAACAGCAGCCGTAGCCACAGGAGTCAATGCTTTCAAAGACTTCGGGCCTCTGAGCTTACAGAGAGGGAGAGAGAGAGAGAGAGAGAGAGAGAGAGAGAGAGAGAGAGAGAGAGAGAGAGATGGTGGGGAGGAAGAGAGGGAGTAGGCGGAAAACAGCAGAAGAGGTGAAGGCAGAAAAGAGCAGATGAGAGAAAGGAATAGAGAGATAAGCTGTGACAGAGTGAGAAAGGAAAACAGGGAGCAGGAGGATGAGTGAAAGACCAAGGAGCCCCTCCATCACATCAAACACCAGACAACACATGATAAACCGCTTCTTTTGCATTTCACACAAACACACACACACACCTGCAAACAGATACTGTAGATTAAAACAAAGAGAAATAAGGCGCCTGCATCACTTCAAACATCGGCTGACACATGATTTAACACTTTGCTCTCTCTGTATTCCACACTCGCACACACCTAAAAAAAACTCTTGCACCCTTGGGTGCTCATAAGGCCTCTTAAGCAGTTTTTACACCCGGGCACACACACACACACACACACACACCTAATACACGAGGAGACACATTTTATGCGCTCGCTCTAAACTCTTCCACGTGATCCGACTGGTCCTCTGCTGCTCGTTCGCCCTCTAACGTGCCAGATGTGATCTTGAATTCACTTTGTCTTATTATCCTGAGTTTGCACAACAGTGTCACTGCCCATGCATGCTCCAATTAGGTGCCAAATTCTGGGTTGTTTCCAAGCAACCTAGATTAAGCTGCAACTGCTGTGAGGGAAACGGGGCTTCAAAGCTTTGAAGGATGTTTTTCGCCGTTTGAATGTGAGTGTTGTGAGTGTGTGAATGGGAGAAGGGTTATAAAGATGGGAGAGTGGCTGTAAAGAAATTGAAAGACTTACACTCTAATTTGAATTATCTGTCATCCTGAGCACTGATTGATTGGTCTGGGTGTAGGATTGTGCCTTCATCAGTACAGGCCTTTCCTTTAAGTGGCTGTTGTGAAGCAGCTGATCCTGACGTCACCTCCGATCTCACTCTGGAGGAAGAAGAATGTTAAAAGATGGCAATTGTGTGGTGTCACATTACATAACACGACACTACAATTAAGTATACTGCATGTATTGCACTGGGCTGAGGGACTATTTGAGCTCTCATTATGCCTGTGCCCTGTGTGACAGCATGTCCTCAACTCAGACATCAGTTGTCAGTATTACAGCCAGCTTCTTTATTTGTTTCCCAACATTTGAAGCTCTACATTTAGCTTTTACCATCAGTGTAAAGTGTACAGTGTACGTTAAGGTATAGGCAGTGTATTTTAAGGATTTTATATATGATCTTTTTTTTTCTTTTCTTATTATACCTATTTTGGTAAGTTCAGAGACAGATACCACGAGATGACCAAAATCAAGAATACATTGATCCTACAAACAAGTATTGCCTCTGCCATTGTTGTCCAAAACAAATTAAAAACACACCAATGATTCACACTGTTGCACTGGGCGACGTTTTCCCTCATTATCATTGTTTTGGGTAAGTACTTCCACAGTCATGCTGCTATAAATACTCACTTTGTTCCAGACTGAAATATATCAATAACTATCTGATAAATTGCTATGAAATTTTTTACAGATATTTATATTTTAAATTGTCCAATACTTTGGTTAATGCCAGAATATCAACAAAACTAATGATCTTCTCATCAGCCTCAACTGTACTTTGTGTTTAGTGCTAGTTAGCAACAGTTAGCCTGCTAACACACTAAACTAAGATGATGGCGTCAATGTAGACTGTTAGTGTTGTTTTAATATTGCACAGCGCTGCCTAATATTATACTACATGTAGTAAACAATATGCACACCTCTATTCCAAACACTGCAATACATCCACACACATTCTCATGCAATCCTTAGATTTGCTGTTTTTAAAAAGGTCTGAGTCAGGACACCCATTAACAATAGGTCCAGTTACATTATTCCAATTTACAACTGCAAAGACATCATCATCAACATGAATCATTAGAATATATTGGTATTGTCATGCATTCTGATTTTTCCTAATTTACTCAAACATGTAATATTTATCTAACAAGGGATGTATTATCTTCCTCTTTCTCTCATTTGTGACATTTAATAGTTGTTTACATGTAGTGAAACGCTGTCAGAGGCTGCATTATAATAACCCTGCATATTGCCGCAGGTTTGAAAAACATCAGCCTATTCTACTGGGACCTGAAGCAACATACATAATACATTCGCTCTCAGAGCAAAGTTAGCTAATTAACAGAAACATATAGTTGGCTAATTAGTTGTATGCGAGAGAACGATTTTTCAGCCCTCGGAGGAGGGAAAACACGGAAAGTTAGAGCGAACGATTTAAAGTCATAGCAGGATATTATAATGGAGGGTGTGTGATAAAAGGGGGGAGGGAGAAAAGAACCGAGGACAGGTTCAAAGAAAGACAAAAAGAGAGACTGTGTTAAAGAGATGAATATTTCATTTAATCTGGGCTCCTTTGGAATATTAATGCATGTTTCTCTGTGTGTACGTTAATGTGCTGCCAGTATCAAACTGTTTGTAACAGATGATCCAGCTCACTTCTCTTAACATCTCCTACTTTTTCTATGAGAGTTAAAATAAACCATTGTGCCTGATAAAAAATAACCCCAGTGAATCCACAAAATGAACACAAATCACATTAAGTGTCCATTTAAAAAAAGTCAAACCAGAGACAGAAATCATTAGTATAAGAAAACTTGTTTTAGGGACAGGAAAACGGTAGCTAGCATTTTTTTTTTGTTTAGGGCTTCTGCATTGACTTAACACATTTGTGTTGAGAGTATTATTTTGAATCAGTGATATAGTGTTAGCCCTACAGGACTGCTGCGTAGCACCACCATTATCACCCACCCTGGTATTGATCCAGGGAGACTAAAAGATAATTTGGCAGACTTTTGGCATTCCCTTCCTCTAAACTGCAGGTCATGCAGACACAGGTCACTGCAACCGCAACAGGCCAGTCCTCTTACTGTGTTTGGATTGCAGTGGCCGCATGATAACAAACAAACATACATATGCACTCTTCTTGGTAAATAACAGGTGGGGGGGGAAAGGGTAGAAATGCCGCCGAACTCTGAATATCTACCTCATTAACATAAGAAGGGGAGCAGAACAGAGAGAGAGGGAGAAGAAAAAGGTCTTGAAGGGGAAGAGATGTAAGTAATTCCTCCAGCCTGCTGGTCCACACAGGGAATTTGGGAGCAGCAAGTTGCTCAATAATGTATTGATTTTCTTAGTGAGCTTTTCTTTCTTTGAGGATTTGATGTAAATGATTATCTGACAGTTTTCAGTGCGTGACTATGTACGGGGACCTGTCTCTCTGCCCATCCACCTGTCCGTCTGTAAATTAATAAGTGGAGTGTTAATTCTTGTAAATGTTTTGCTTATTAGCCTGCTGTGCTTTGTTGGGATACTGAGCCTCCAGTTTGCTGAGGAATATGGACGCAAAAATGTACATCACTTCACTGTTTCTAAACATTTAAACTGAGGAGAGCAAAACAGGTGTTTAACTGCATCCTGATGACCATGAAATGGCTGCTGAATTTCGTTAAAAGTGGGATGTTATTTTGGTAGTATGGGGGCTGCATTCGCTTCACTGGGTTTTGTGAATGATGCTATTGTGTTTAACTGTTATACAACCATGCAGCCATTTAGTGAACTAAATGCTCCTAGCAACGTAGCTCCTATACTAAAGATGTTTCAGCACTGACAGCAGCCAGTGATGTTTGGATGCACCATTTGTCTCCAAACAGGTCAAAGATGATCACACTGCGAATCAAATATTTCCATTCCATGAGCAATGATACATATTAAAGCATTTTTCTGCTTTCTATTTGGTTCCAATAGGTGAACAACAAAACTCTTTGGCTCATAACATTACATTTTGTTGACTGTGTCATAGAGGTTGTGAATGTTCTGTTCTGTGGTGTTTTTTGAAGTTGTAATTTTGTTGTTTTTAGCCAAGCAGACATGCATGGTCCCCAGAGGATGAATCTTACAGACTTACTCGCCTGACCTTTCCTCTACCACCACCATGATGTTCACATTTGTGATTTTCAGTTATATCTCTCAGCAACTTCTGGAATAATTGACATTTTGTGCAGACATTCATGGTCCCAAGAGGATTCATCCTAATTACTTTATTGATCTCCTTACATCTAGGAACCTCAGCAAGCTAAAACGTAACCTATCCAGTGAAATACATCAGTATCTATTGAATGGATTGACACTAAATTTTGGACTGACATTTGTGGTTCCCAGATGATGAAGCCTACTGACTTTGATGATCCCCTGAGTCTTCCTCTTGTGCCATCATGAGGTTGACACTGGTTTTGAGTGAAATGTCTCAACAACTATTGGATGGTTTGCCATACAACTTGGTTCAGACATTCATGGCACCCTCTGGATGAAATGAGGTCAAATGTAAGATCTCTTGTAAAGATGACATAGCTCTAATTGTTTTTTACCCTAATACAGCAGCCCATGAGCCGTTCGGTTTCTTCAAAGTGGTATATTCCTTACTTTGTCTACTCCTGTGTGTGTGTATAAGCGGAATGCAATAATCAGAAAATGTTTCATCATGATCAGGTTTGACGGGTTTGCAGGGCTCCACTGTTTGGATTTTAAACATTTCTCTCTCTCTCTGTTGTTGCCTGTTTCCTCCAGCATGATAAGACAGAGCGTGAGTCGATCCACTCGCTCCATCTATCTGGGTCTGGCATGTCTGTCCCTAGCTCTCCACCTCCTTCTGGCATTTTTTTGTCTCTCTGTGCTCCAGACAGCCTGTGTCCTTCCCACCTCCTACTCTTCCTCCATTCCAAGAACAGATACTCAGCACCATCAGTCTATCTCCCACTCCTCCTCTTCTTCAGCTGACTCCTCCTCACATAAACTGCCAACAGTACCCCAGAATGGAGAGCATAACAAACTGAATGCCAACACCTTCAAAGAGGATTTGTTCAGTGAGGGAGAGAGGGGAAAGAAACTGATTGGAGCTGGAAAAGTGATTCAAAAGGTTGAGGGCCATTCTAAGCTGGAGGCGCTGTTTAAGCACCCGCTGTACAACCTGCCACGCCCAGAGCTGCAAGAAGAGGATTGGCTGCTGAGGGTGAAGACAAAGCAAGATGCAAGAGATACAGGAAGTGAGGAAGAGGAGATGGAAGATGCCATCAGTAATGACAGTGAGTGGTAAGTGAAACAGATGGAGGAAATAGATCAGCCAAATCAGTAAAGTACAAATAATACAGCGCCCTGGAAAAAACACATGTATTAGAAAATATTACAGTAGCTTGCGAACACAATAAATCAAGAGAGTAAACAATATTCTGTTATGTGCTAGCTGGAAATTTTTGCACGCTAACACAATAAAGTAAGATAGGAAACAATAAGCTACTTTGCATTCTTTGCTAATCACAAAACGTTAGCATGCTAATATGGTGAACATGGGGAACATCCATATACCTGTTGAACTTCAGCATGTTAGCATTCTGATGTTAGCACTTAGCGCAAAGCAACATTGTACCTAAATGTAGGCTCAGAAAGTGTCCATAATGGCTGTAGACTCTTAGTCTGCTGTCAGAATGGACTGTGTGCTACAATATATTACTGGTGGTCCACAGAATCAGGAAATATTTTCCTAAACAATGACTCTTTAGTTTTAGTTGCTAAAGTGTTGCTTTATCTGAATGTTAATACACATTCTTCATTACACATTTTATCCATACAGCTTGTTTTATATCTCAGAGCCAACCTGAAACAAACTCTCTGAACGTCTGACTGTAGGCCTAACCTTCATTGGCCAGTTCTGCCTATGTATCACCTCCATTTCCTCTCATGAAGGCAGAGTGCCAGTCAGGAGGAAGACTATGACAAAGTCACTTGGACGAGCGACGCGGAGACCCACCCTCCCTGGCTACGGTTTCACCTGGGCATCTCTCGCTGGGAGCTGTACAACAGGAAGGATCCTAACCTGGCCCAGCTGGCACACTATTTGGCAACGCAGCGTATCCTCGGTGCTGGTGAGCAAATAGGGGGGAGGGGCTAACAGGTGAGCGGACAGACTGAAAAAAGGAAAGGGAAAACCACCAGAAACAAAGAAGAGGCATTGGAGAGGAGGGTGGTCTTCTTTCGGTTCCTAAAAATTCATTCCTAAAAAGTCATTAACATATTAAAGATCTGGATCTGTATTCTAATAAATAAACAAGGCAGTCTGATGATCCAGTTATTAGGAAATGTGATGGAGTCCAGTTTACTTTGAATCCATTTTAGATCAACTTAAATCTACCTAGATATTAAATTAACTAAATTAACTATTTTCATTTTCAGTGCCACTATGCCTGTATTTGTCCTAGTTTTATGCATTATGTTGTCTGTAAAATCCAGAAAATTAAATCTAGAAACTGACAAGCAGTGCTCTGGTTTAATTTAAATATGATCATTCGGATTCCTCTTGACACAATTACAAAGTCCTAACCAAGCCAGTCTGTGAGAGAGCCAGAGGTAACACAGGGAGTTCCTATTTAGAACAGCAGCGATTACAGTTTTAGAAACACATGTAGGATGATGGATCCTTACGTACACAAAACTTTTAAATCCGCACACAGTGAAATCACAGAGCACATTTAGAATAAAAGACTAAACCCAGGAGGATTCACATTTGATGAAGTGTTGAAGAAACGTAGAGGAGGCATGTACTGTAGCCCATAAATTGACTGTATTACATTTATTGGATGGTTGACACAATAACATGAACACTCGTAAACAGCATATTGCAATCTAAAAATAATTTTGTAAAGATTATAATGTTGCTTTTTTGCTGAGACCGTGCACAGTTTACAACGCTGAAGTTTAAGTTGGTGTAGTGTATTGTAGTACATTGTATTGGACTAAACAAAACAAAAGAAAGCCGCAATTCCTTTTGTTTTGACCCAGACCCAAAGAGACACCAATGCCCACACACAAATACAAAGTCAAATGAAATGCAAACAGACTAGATTATTGTAAGAAAAAAGCAATTGATGTTTAATTTGAAAGAAACAGATGTCAGTCGAACGTCTATAAGCTGCAGCTAAAATGATTTTTTGTTGTTGTAGGGTCATAAATATAATCCTCCCACAAACTTACATTATCTAAACACCCACTAACACAAAAACACACCGATCCGAGTGCATGAGTATCAAACAGTCACACTGGATGTACACACACACACACACACACACACACACACACACACAACTTCACTTGCAGCAACACATGCTTATTTTGTGTTTACTCATCTCAGGCACCCTGTCCCAGTCTTCAGCACACCGCAGAATGAATAATGCATAGAGATTTGTGTTATACGGTGCAGATTAAGCACTAATCTCAGCTACAGGATGATTTTTATGTGACTGTGTCATCCATTTTCTTTCATGTTTAACACTCACTGCAGTGTAATATCTTTAAACATTTGAATTCATATACAGTTTCCTTTAATATTCAGAGGTATAGGTATTAAATACATATACAGGTATTATAAATAAATATGAGTTTGATTTATAACTCAGGATTTATATCTTATTTTGAATCTCTGCGACCTTAATGTTGAATTTGTTCACTTGAAAGAACGTGTCCTTTGATTTAAGTCCTTCACACTGCCCAGTTGTCTGAAGTGTGGGTGAGGTGGATGGTGAAAGACTCAGTTTGTCCAATTTGCAGATCTGAGCGGTGCTAAAATTTGTTTAAATTAATTGCAAACTAGCTCATTATACAGTGAGCTCCTTGTTTATTTGTTGAACCGTAAAATTGTCACCAAAGACCTTCAAGATGACAAAAATCATCCATACGTTTTTGCATAAAATAATGGAGGGACCTAAAACTGCTAAACAATGCTACCATAAAGCTAATTAAATCAGTTTCAATAAATATCTTAACCAGATTTTGGTTAAGATCTTTTTTTTGTGGTTAACTACGTAATAGGCCACCACATGTACAAACAGGTGTAGTGCACTACTTTGAACATAGTACTAACGTAACTATTACACGTATCGTTTCTTTTTGATCTAATACCAAGTGTGTGATATGTGTTTTTAATGATGACTTACACATATAATGTGTGTGTGTAAGCAGTGATCTGTTTGTATTATTAATGCGCCCTCCATATTCACTTTGTGCTTATCTTTCAGTTCAGAAGACAGGAGGTACCCAGCTCAAACTGCTCATCTCGTTCCCAAACTATGGACAAGCTCTGCTGAAACCCATGAAGTAAGACACCCCTGTAACTGAAAGCATAAATGACTGACTGAACATGACAGTGCTTGTGTTGCTCCACTTGAGTTATGCTGGTCATTCTACTGTTAGACTTGAAGTACATCAGCATACAGCATCATGCTTTCATGTTTATGTGTGTCTCCGTCGGACAGACAATCCAGAGATGCAGAGACGGACGTAAACCTCTTCTACTTCTCAGACTTTGAAAGACACAACGCAGAGATCGCTGCCTTTCACCTTGACAGGTACAGAGTCAGTAACGCTGCTGTCAGCAGGCAGCAGGTGTCCTGCTGGGGACACAGACCAGTCTGTAACCACCAGGTCACACCTTGTCCAGTACTGGAATTATTCATTCAGGAAGCTACTGTACAGCTTGTGTCATAGGGATGCAACTAAAGTGTAAATCTAAAAAATAATAGAGCAATAATGTTTTACCTTCCTACTTGCTTTCTTTCTCATTCCTTCTTTCAGCTAATTCTCCTATCCAGGTTGATGCTTTTTTTTTTGGTTAATGTTTGTGTCTGTTGCCACCTGTCTGTCTTGATCTGTCTCAGGTTGCTGGGCTTTAACAGGGTCCCACCAGTGGTTGGTCGACTCCTCAATGTTACCACCGAGATCAGAGAGATCACCACGGACCACAGGCTGTCCAGGACCTTCTTCACTTCCCCTGGTATGTGTGTGCACACGTGTGTCAGTATGTATCCACGCCTGTACCCAAACCTGCTAGCCACACCAACCATTAGTAGAACCTCTCTCTGACTGCCTCTAGTGGGGAACGTGTGTTTCTACGGCCAGTGTGAGTACTACTGTTCAACAGAGCACCCAGTGTGCGGTCAGCCACACATGCTGGAGGTTTCCCTGGCTGCCATGCTACCTGACCTCACCCTAGCTCCCCGCAGGTCCTGGAGGTCACCATGGAGACGCTCCTACAGCCGAACCAAGCTCGCGCAGTGAGTGTCATGACTAATGTTTACACGACATGTTATTAATAATGAACAGACAACAGCCCTGCATCAATTACCATATCTTCAGGCAGAGTATTGGTAACGCCTATGTCTGATTTAAATGTTTTATTTTTAGAGTTTTAACTGGAAGTGTTTGTAATGTTTCTGCCTTGATGCTGATGGAGTTCACAGTTGAGATGAGTGTATGTGGAATCATGAGTCTCCACTGCCCTCCAGTGGTTTGACTGGACAACACAACGTTACATTTTGGGCCAATATGCAAGTGATAATGTCAAAGTAATCAATATCAGTGTCAATACTAAGATCTCAGTATTAGTGTGATTATTGAGCCTACAGTCTGTAGCGTGCTCCTGCTCTTTCGTTCAGCTCAGGTTGATTTTATTTCATTATTTTTATGTTATTTATCTATTTGCTTCCGTCAGGCTTCAAATTATTGTCAGTCGGACCAAAAGGCATTGACGCAAATTGTTTATTGTCTCAATATATAGCCTACTTAGTATCTTTACCTGGTAAATTGTTAACTTGAAACTCAGTCAGCCAAAGTCACAAAATAAGGCCACAACAAGCTATTTTAAATAGTTTGTCAGATTAACTCAGAGCTCAGTCTCAGAATGGTTAAATAAATCCCATGAAGAGGAAGTATGGATAGTTAGCATGGGCAGCGCCAGCCACCATCAACAATCCTGCTTAACAGTGACAAAAGGTGACAAAAAGAAACATTCAAAATAAAAATGTTCATTCTAAATAATTGATATCACCATGGCCCCTCAGGATCCATTGTTTATTCCCAGGTGGGAGAAGGACCCGGCCTACTGTGACACTGTGAAACAGATGCCTCCTTACAACCACGGCACCAGACTGGTGGATCTCATAGACATGGCTGTGCTGGACTTCCTCATGAGTCAGTCTCTGCAATTTAAACTCACCCCGGTAGTCAGCGTCACTGTCCTATAAGTCCTCCTTTAAGAGCAGAGGACATGAAAACATTCAAAACATAAATAAATAAGTTTAAAAAAAAGAACATTATCTCTATCATGTTAATGCTCTCTGGATGTTATCGTGGATTTGCATCAATACATGCCCTTATTAACTTTATGTGTGTTCTTTTCATGTCTACAACAATGTGTCAGTCACAGTCAAATAAACACGGATGCTTTTCATTCAAAGGCAACATGGACAGACATCACTACGAGACGTTTGAGAAATTTGGCAATGAGACTTTTCTGCTGCATCTGGATCACGGACGGGGGTGAGTATCATGAATAATGTTGTTGTTAAAGTGGAAGCAACAGCGAAAAGTAACAACTCGTGTCTGACAACCAAATACTTAACAGATTATTCTCTGCAGTGGACAAAGGCAACATCTGTTTCACCTCTGACTCAGGTGGCAACATTTCATTCATACTTTCTTCTGACTGAATGTTGCTGATAATGTGTTCCAGGTTTGGCCGTCACTCTCGGGATGAGCCCTCTATTCTAACCCCTCTGCGCCAGTGTTGCAGGTAAAACAACAACATGTCTGTTCACTGAGGGACTTGCACTTAAAAATGAAGGAAGGGTGAAATAAACTGTAAGAAACCAGTCCATGTCGTTCAGGTGTAAAACAGTGTTGTGCATCTAATTAAATGTGCCAGAAAGGTTAAACAAACCCGTGTTAATATCCTGTTCCATCTTGCTCTCCACCCACACTTTGTAGGATCCGTCGCTCCACCCTCCTCCGCTTGCGCCTCTTGACTCTCCCTGACTTCCGTCTGAGTGATGTGATGCGGGAGTCCCTGGTCCAGGATCCTCTGGCTAGCGTGGCCCTCCTCCTCTCTGAACCACACCTCTCTGCTTTGGACCGACGCCTTGCAACCGTCCTGCAGGTGGTGCAGACCTGTCAGCATCACCACAAAGACGTCATTTACAACGACTTGGAAGACTACGACCTCCAAGTCGTTCTCCAACAGGCTGACTGAGGAAAAGAATAATAAATTACGTATTTGTCTCATACATGTGTGTCGAGAGTGATTTTGTCACAGGGATCTGCATATAAAATAATTTCATGGTAGCGTAAAGGTCAAAGTTTGACGACTCTGCACATCTGCCTACCCCTATCCCTTCCATCAAGTTTTTCATGAATTACCCTTGCCACCTCATATTCTGTTGGACTCCAGAGGACACAATGACTTTAAAAATGACGCAAACGTTTGCTTGAATTCATATTACCCGAGAGGGACTGATAGCTTATCAGCATTTCACGTCATTTCAAACCTCTAAAACATGAAAGAACTGTAAGCACAAGTCAAGAGATGTAATGATGCAAAGGACTGAGACAACTATCTGGTGGATCTGCTGAGGTCTGAAGCGCCTGTGTAGCCAGAGAGCAAGGACTGAGACTCAGGAAGAGTTTTAATCCTCGGTCAACCAGACTCCTTAACAGCATCTGCCTGATGCAGCTGAAAACAACGAATTGAGTACAAACTACACCCCACACACACACCCTTTTAGTTTTTTAGGGCTACTGCACAATGTAAATATTCATGTTGGTTGTAAATAGTCTATACATTGTAAATGTAAGGTTTGTATCCTGCACATTATTTTATTGCACCATATTTCATTATTATTATTTTTTATTTTATTCTATAATTTTATTTTATTATTCGTATTAGAGATTTTTATTCAGCAGTCTCCTGTTCTAAGTGTATGATCGATTGTGCCCAATAAAACCTTGAACCTTGGATGCTGCCCCCTGCCGCCACTGACCAGAACTGCGACCTGCAGATAGAACAAGAAACGCTTTCACTTTCCGAACGTCACTGGCAGGGAGACGGACGGACGTCCAGCCTGGAAGGCGGAACTGAGAGAACGTTTGCTGGTGGTGGGCACTTCCACGGAGGAAGCATTGGTCGGCCATGGAAGTGCTTCTTGTTAACTGATTTGATTTCTGACACAGTCCGGTTAACTTGTTGCTGCTCATTTTGTCAAGATCCTCAACTGCCGAGCAGGACAGCTTCGGCACAAGTATTGCGCGTTTAAACGAGAGCCTCCCTAAAGCACTTTATTTAGTGCCATAGTTTTACATCTACTAGGGCTACACCTTTGGGACGCGGTGTTTTGTTTGTTGTTTGCAGAGAGGTGGGGGAGGAGGCGGGGGGGGGGGGGGGCAGTGGCTCAACCCAACAAAAAATGACCCCCAGGATTTACTGGAGCACCAGCAACAGCTTCGCATTTTAAAAAGTAA
>JAVQJL010075557.1:0-13793 GCA_036024295.1 Nannoperca obscura | reverse complement strand
GATGAAACCAGTAACGACCAGCAGGGCCACAACGACCACGCCATACATCGCCAACAAACATAAGACTGCTAAGATCAACATGTCTGCAAAGAGGGGGGGGGGGGGGTTACATGGTTTTTTTTATTTTAATACATTTGCAAAAAATCTCAACTTTTTTCACGTTGTCATTATGGGGTATTGTGTGTAGAATTGAGGATAAAAAATTAGTTTATTCCATTTCGGAATAAGGCTGTAACATAAAATGGAAAGAGTGAAGCGCTGTGAATACTTTCCGGATGCACTGTAACTGCTATGGGTTGAGGCAGATGAGCACCAACCTAAAGCCTGTTTCTGGTAATAAATGAATAAATGTTTGCCAATTTTGTCTAGAAAAATTACAACTCTGTTCTCAGAATAAAACTTTATTTCTCCTTCTTTTGATAATTTAGAAAATTATGACTTGTACAATGTGTTTATAATTGTTCCAAACAGCCAACCGAGAAGGTGGAGTGAGTTAAATTAACTGGTTGCGATGGCGCTTGCAGGACACCAGCCAGGACTAGTGAATGACTAAGTAGGAGATGCTTGTTAAAACATTGCAAATGTCAATAGTGTTTACAAACTGTTCTCGTTGAGGGGGTGGAGACGGGATATTCGTTAAAATATGAAAATGTAAATGTCTGAGGAAATAAACCGGCCCCTTTCTTGACAACACAAGGAGAAACATGTACACAAACTCAGTGACCTGTACCTGCAGTTTTGATGCCAGAAGTGAAAGCACATACAGGTTGGCTGTAGTTGGACTGTCTGCGCACCAGACTGTCTGAGAAGCAGACTGAGACACAGTACTCTCTGCCATGGGCCAGATCCTTCACAATCACTCTTGTCAGATTCTTGACGTCCTGAAAGAACTGCACATAGAGAGACCACAGACAACTGTTAAGACTCAGAGGAAACATCATGACAAACACATCATTACTCCCATACATCAAACCACAGGAAGCTGTGTTTGAGACTGCTGGGATCATGTATGCAATAGGTGCATTTTGGTGCTGTATTCATTATACAAATCCTTTTTATACTGGTTCTATACCAATTAAAAGGAGCTGTACAGCTTTTAATAGTAAAATTCAAGCACATTAAGGGTACCAAAATCTAAAATGCCCAGACTCTCGAAGCTGTTATCACGTCTAAATTGTTACTATAAATGCCAGGAGACAACAAACCAAGACGATAGGATAATTTTATTTCAAATATGAAAAGATTTTTGGTTTACATGCGCGATTGTGAAGATGATAAAACACCAGATTTTGTTGAAAATCAAACATTTTTAAAAGGAGTATATTCAAATTCAAGCATATTCCTAACCTTTCATTAGATTTTGTTATAGCAGCCCCAAAAAATCTAAATTACTTTTGAGCCTCTGAAAATGGAGGACAATGTATAAAAATAGCTGTAATTTCACAGTTAATGTGAAATATTTGTTGAACCCCTTGAATTAAAGCTAAAAGTCTACATTTCAATTACATGTTGATTGTTTTGTTTCAAATCCATTGTGGTGGTGTACAAAGGCAAAATTACAAAAAGTGTGTCACTGTCTAAATACTTATGGACTTAACTATGTGGATAAAACGCATGTATAAAACTCTCACACCTGTTTAAGAGAGTCTCTGTTCAGTACCTGGGCTCTGTCCGCTCTGTCCACATCGTTTCTCTTGATCCTGAGTTTGTAATTGAGAGAATCGTAGATCTTCCTAAGGTGTTCCATGGGAGGCCGAAGGTCCACACACAGATCGTTGCCACAGGGCGTCACAGTCAGCAGTGGCAGGTCCAGGTGAGCTGTAAGACGCATACAGGGACAAAAGAGATACTTTAGATACATTAACTCAAATTTCAATCACATGATGAGACGAAGTGCTTTAACGCTATCACGTATCTCTCTCATTATAAATAATGGTCATTGAGATATCACTTTACTGCTCTGACTGAGGTCCAGACTGAGATGCATTGGTAAAAATCCAATTGGAATTGCATTTCAAACCTCCGAGTGTGGATCCAAAAATTGCATCATGTGTTTTTTGTGGCTTTCTAAAATCAATCTGGAGATGCAAAAAAAACTATTTGACTGGCAGTCTGGACAAGGCTGAAATAACTATTCTCTGCTACAACTAACAAGAGAGAAAAGTATGGTGTGGCAAGAAGATGCTGCTTTAAAGTTATCTCCATTATCTGTCCCTTTTCTTCAGCATCTTCTAGTTTCAATACAGTGCCACTTACTGTCTTTGATGGGTTGAAAGTTTCTGGAGACTGGTTGTGAGGTATGTGCTTCCAGTCGTGCTGTAAGCCTGACTATGTAGTCGTATGTTGGGTCAGAAAAGGCCTCTGTCAGGTTGCAAACCAGTGGGTGCTGGACACGCTCACAGCCAGACACTGGCACCCAAGAAGTCCCCCTTCAGGACCAGAGAAGAGAAAAAGAAGCAGACTTTAGGGGGTCAAAAGAGCCAACAAGTCTTGTTTTTAAAATGAAAAGTTGACCAGAGAAGCGTCAGCTTTTGGCAATGCTAGCTGACCGTGAAGGTCCTTGTCAACATTTGCACTTTCACTGTGAAGGCCTTTACATTAAAATGCATTTATTGTGAAGCACATGCCGGAACTGGTAAAGAATTTGCTATGGCTTTACACTTACTGCTGTAAATGAATAGAGCAGAACAGAAAACTCTATACTGTAGATCTGTGATGTTTTGGCCAGTATCTGATCCACTTAATGTCTGTATTGTGTCGGACATGGCTGTGTGTGCATTAAACATTTGCTATAACCTGCCTGGAGCACTAGATGGTGAAGAGACTACACCTAAGTACACTTCTCTGTGACTCTTGCAAATATCTATGGGTGTGTGTATGTCTCTACAAACTCTGACAAACATCTGTAATCCCGTTCCTGCTGTAACATAGACCAGAGGTGCATGCTTTTAAAAGGATGCCACTCTCTGATTCCATAAAGATTCCACAGGACACCGTTACAGGTACAGCATTTAAATGATACAAGTATAAACACAAAGACAGATGAAACCCACCTATCTAAGATTACTTCGATGTGGTAGAAGACTCCTGTGGGAGTCCCTGGTCCATGCTCCCATTTCAGCATAGGATTGAAATGGTCTGAGGTCAGGGTCACATTTATAGGCTGTGGGAGTTCACTCACATCTGGAATGAAACAAATAACACCTTACATAACATGCATATGTAGATATAATAGATCGATAGAGTAGAGCTGGGGCAACTCATCGTTGTAACCGTCATCTCTGATTACGGAAAGACAGTGATTAACGTCGACTATTTGTTGTTGGTGCCCTGCAGTGAATTCTTAATTTCTTGTAACATTTGTTCGTTTTTAAGAGAAGATGACTGAATAAAAGATTGAAATATTAATGATATGAGGTTTTGATATTTATTTTGGGTAAATTCTTTGTTATATTATTACTAACCAATTAATGTGTCATTAGAGTAATCGACTAATTAAAAAACAATTGTTAGTCTAATCGATAAAAAATAATCATTGGGTATAGCCCTACACCTCAGTAATACTCGAGCAAAACCATGAGTTATTTGATTTGTTAATAAGTACGTCTCCTGTCGTGCCAAGCCCCACTGTGTAATCCAGAGATATGTCAATATTAAAGGGGGCCGTCCCCAATTTTACACAACAAAGTCTGTTCAGGTCATTGTGTGGCTCCAGAAGCATCTGCGCTAAATCTGACAAATGGCCTCAAATTATGTCACTTGAGTCACAATCAGCTGGAGATAAAAACCTCACATTTGGACATTTAAAAAAACCTGGGGATGTGGAGTGCTCTTACCAGACCTCTGTAGCTACTAGCATGACACTGGAATCTCCTGCTGAACTGTTGGTGGGCCAAAATGTTATGATTCTCAAAATGGGTCTTCAACCCAAATTGTATACTTTATTCAAATGAAGCATCACAGAGCATTTTTGAGCCACTCTCTTTGTGGTATTATAAGTACTGTGTATACTTTGCAGTGAGCGACAACATATGTGCCACTATGTTTGCTGTATATTATTAATTGTTCTAGGGATTCCTTTTACAATGTCAACTAATTGTCAGCGTAAACCCCTTGCTATAAATCTACTTTTAGTGAACTGGATGACTCGTGACATTTTAGAATATTCAAATAATTTATGTAACTGTTATTAAATGATCAAATATTCAAAAACACCTCGTGTCTCACAAGCAGACGTGCTGTGTTTAGTCAGAGGAGGCACCTCCAGGTCAGGAGACACGAGTGTACTCACCTGGCAGGACGTGAGGCAGCCATGCCAGCATCCAGAGGAGAGCAGCCATGACAGCCCAAACATCTCTGCTGCACTGCCACCAGCTTTCACTTTCCTTATTAACGCCTTCTGTCGTAACAAACCTGGAGTTAGACTGACTGCGACCTTTAAAGTCACATATCTTATGTCGAGTGGTTAAATACAGCTATTATTTACTCAAAATGAATATAATGTAATGAATGTCAAAGAGTCCAAACTTTAATGTAATTAATTTCAGCTGACCGTTATCTCTACTGTAACGTTACATAAGCCTAGTTAAGACTTGTACTTTAGCTTAAATGTCAGCATTATGTCAAGTTAATACCCGTTAACATTTGTATTGTAATGTTGCATATTGTGAGATGTAAAATACCTTTACTTTGCCTCTGTATCGGATTAATTAGCGTAAAACAACGTTACATTCTTTAGAAAACACTGACAAAAGATAAAGATACACAGATAACGCTATTTAACGTTACTACTGTCTTTTTCTCAAGACGCCCACACGCAGGAAACATATCGCTAGCCAGCTACCGGACTAGCGTCGTCAGCATGTAAACTAAATAACAAGCCAACGTTGTTATAACTCAAACGTTGCAAACTGTTGGTACCATGCAATGACATGGTTGATATTACAGCTACCTGTCCTGAGAAGCGTTTCCATCTTTATCAACTGCAGACAAAATAACAGGACCAAACACACTCACCCAGGTCGACTACACATGCTCCAGCTGCGTTTAATGAAATCTAGTTACGTCCCGTTCTCAATTTCAGAGCAATGTGGTTTGGCACACTGACTAGATCTGGTCAATATCTGTACTTAAATGATGGCAAAATATCGTAGTAAGGATAAACTTTGTCTATATGGAAGAATGAGCATGTACGTCAGGAATGTATTTTGTAATTTAGGTCGAACATTTGACATGAATTAATTCAACAAGGGTAAAATAATAACATAAAAACAAGTTAACACACATTGTCCAGCTGTCGGACGCTGACAAGATTATTCTGCTTTCCCCCTTAAAAATTACGTTTTCAGATTTCGGGTAAAAGAAAACACTATCACAATCGCCTTTTGGGATCTTGCATGATGGCTGGAAATTGTTGGAATGTAAACGGCGGTTCATGAAGGCAACATCTCACAGAGTTGATGACAGTAAATCATGTGACCTAGTGGAACTGGGAGCGGGAGTTGGACAGGCAGGACATTAATCAGTTTTGGTGCTATCAATGTCCTGATTGGTGGAAAATGCTGTCAAGAAGCAGGAAGAAAAGCCTGTTGAATTATTCTTCAACCACGGAAAAAAGTGTGTAAAAAAATAAAAAGGATATGTTAAATAAGGGCATGTAAAAAATATAAAAAGAAATGTTAAATGAGAGGATGTAAAACATATAAAAGGCAATGTTAAATGAGAGCATGTAAAATATATAAAAGGAAATGTTAAATGAGAGCTATAAGTTTGTCCCCATTCTTGCGTGAAAATATATCACAAGCAGCATACATTCATAAAAGAATTAATTTCAGCTTCACCTATCCAGCTATATGCAGTGCACAACCAGTGAATCATCTGGCTGCTAACCACTGCATCATTCTGCCACTATTCTACATATTGTACTGCATTCTTTTCTTTCTTGCATTTTCTGAATTAATGTATATTCTGTGGGGCGAATAGGACGCTTTGGCGGTACGGATGTGGCCCAGGGGCCGCCAGTTGACAAATCCTGGTGTCAACAACGGACCCAGAAATCAGTTGGGTTTTTTTGTATAATTACTAACTCATTGGTCACTTTCAGACTGTCCCGGCATATTTGGTCAATCAAAAATGTACTGGTCTTGATACTAAATACTAAATAATTTAATATGAGTGGTTACAAGTACAAGATTGTAGGATGAGTTAATGGGTGCATGATGCATCTGTGCTGCCTTCAAACACTCTCGTAAATACAGGTGGCAATGGCCTTGTAGCTACAGGGGAGATGTATTGATGGCCCTGCCAGTGTTTCCCCTAGGATGGAGTTCTAGCAGCAGAGGTGTAAC
The DNA here is from genome assembly GCA_036024295.1 of Nannoperca obscura. Classification (NCBI taxonomy): domain Eukaryota; kingdom Metazoa; phylum Chordata; class Actinopteri; order Centrarchiformes; family Percichthyidae; genus Nannoperca; species Nannoperca obscura. The sequence continues at coordinate 7,446 of JAVQJL010075557.1, read as the reverse complement.
GTGAGTACATAGAGTATATTTGTGCACAGTAATGGGCAGGGGAAATGTCTACATATGAGGTGTCTCAAGATTTAGGAAAATACACTTTTATTAAATTCATGAATTACACTAATTAATTATACAACATATGTGTGTCCCATATATCCGGAGAATTCCTCCTCCTCTTCTTGTGTCTCTTCATGCTGCATCTCACCATCACAAGTTTTGAGGTAGCCAGACGAAGAGTCTGCATGTCTGCCTTCATATGCAGTCGCTGTAAAGTCTTCTTGTCTAGGTAGCATTAATGCCACAGCTGTCTGATCATCTGACTCAGCTTGTGAGTCGGTGTGGCTCAAAGTCCATTTTGAGTCTTTGGGCGGTAGAGGCTCAAGATTTGACAGTTGTATAATGTCTGTGAGAGAGTCTCTTGTATTCTGCTCATCCACCTCCTCTTCCTCACATACAGGCAGTGAAGCGAGGGTGACTGAGAATAGATTAACATTGCCTGAGCTGTCACACACCTCCTCTTCATTTATGACATGTCTCGGTTCTCCAGTTTGACGCCCCTCAGGCATGAAAAAAACCTCTCCTTTAGCTTTGGCCTCATCTTGAACAAGCCCCCCATGTGTGACCTCAACCTCAACCTCAACCTCTGTGTCCGGTACCTCCACCTCCATTGTCAAACTCCCAGAGTCCCCTGATGCACGTATGATGTTCTTTGCCACAACACCAGAGTCCCTGCAGGAACCATCACCTGACGAACACTCTGTGACTCTGTCCATGTAGACGTTTATCCCTTCCTCTTCCTCCTCTTCATCATCCTCCTCCGAGTTAGCGCCCGTGGTGGCAGGTTGTGGTATTGTGGGAATGTTGTGCCTCCTCTGTCTCTCCGTCTCTGAGCTAATGGAGATCTGGTCCAGGATTGTCCTCTCTGGTGTCAGGGTGTAGCCTTGGCTCAAAGCCGCCTAGAGTGCACAGACAGAAGAAGTTTGGACCTACTCATATTAAATCATTTCCTCCTCTCGTCCTTTTGGTTTCCTTTGGTATGAAGTGTCACAGGCTAAACAGGCTGGTAGACTTAAGTATGCAGTGTTTGCAATGCATTTACCCCACGGCACATTATTTTTGGGTCCCTAAAAAGTCAGTTGTAATTGGTTCTTGTAACCAAAAAAAGGCATTCTAAAGAAAACTTAACAGTAAAGACAAAGGTAGCTTGAGATGAACTGCTTTTACAAAGTGTTACTGGACACTTGAAGTAGTTGTGTGGAGAATTAAGGGAAAGGTTCAAGTCCTGCCTTTACACATCTGACCAGTCACTGCATGAAGTCCACGTGATTTGGGATTGCTGGTTATGGAAAATTTAAAAAATTGTAGCGCGCAGCTACTTCAACGTAGAGTTAGTGAAAAAGGAATCGTTAAGGGTTCAGTATGTTTAAAACAAATTAGTCCATCCTCAAATTAGATCTGATGGCATTCTGACTGACTGCAGCACGCTCTGCTTGCAGTTCAGATTAGACATTCAGACATGTTACTGTACTACTGTATGTTCTCCTTCCTCCTGCTTCCCCCCTCCCCCCAAACCCAACCGGATGAGGCAGAGGATCGAGTCCAGTTTTGCCCTCTGTTTCTACCTGTAAAATGGGAGTTTTTCTTGCCATTGTCTCCTGGTGCAGCTCAGGGTAGGAATGTTGGGTCTCTGTAAATATAAGAGTTGGTCTTGACCTGCTCTATAAGAAAAGGTGCCCTGAGATAACTTTGTTACGATATGGTGCTCTATATATAAAACTGAACTGAACTGAAAATACAGTCGATCACATTTTTAGATGAGATATAGTATAAATGTCATTTTTCATAATTGTGAGCACCACACAAATTCCATTTCCAAAATTTCTTGAGATGGATCAGCATGGCAACCAACTTAAAATCTTAATAGACATTCTGGGAAATGTGATTTCTTTCACTTTTTTGCTGAGATTTTGATACGAAGATCGATTCCACTCTCATGTCTGTGCAGAAACTATGAAGCTACTGCCAGCAGTTGGTTAGATTAGCACAAGACTTGAAATAAGGGGAAACAGCTACAGGTATGTAGAAGGGTACACAGGTTTCTTACAATTAGTGCTCTGGGCAGAGTGGCCTTCAGTTTACAAAGGAATCCAGTGTAGGAGAGGCAATACATGAAGGTCATCAGGACACCGGCAGTGAAAATCACAAGGGTAGCAACTGCACCGAAAACAGGAGGGCCTGAAGACACACACACACACACACACACACACACACACACACACACACAGAGTAATAAATCTTTCAGTGTGGAAGGGTTAGTGCTTTGCATATTTACTTCTCTGTAATAAAAAGTGTTCCTACCTCTCCTCATGTTTCAATCCAAAAGCATCGGGTAACTGGGGACTAGTGTGTCAGCAACTTTTTGAGTCTGGCCAAACAAGTACCACCTGTACTGCCAGTTTAGCAACTTGAGGCAATCCTCATGCTCAATAGCAGATGTTTAGTTGCCAGATTGTGAGCAGTTATTTTTTAAGGGATGTAAAGTCTAACTGAATACATCTTTAAATAAAATAAACGTAAGAAATCAAATTAAACGCAAGCAAATGAACACACTTTATGACCCATGGAAACACGATAACTGTTGGATGTTTAATGTCCAAAATCATGAATTCAACTTAAAAAGAAACATCATCTGCGTTCGGCAGCATATTTGAAACCATATGTCCCAGACAATATGTTTCCTTCAAGGAAAACAACCCACAAGATTCCCAAGTAGTCTTGGCAGGAAAAAGGGATGAAAGCAAGTTGTCACACACCCACCTATAATGTAATACATGATAATATATTCTTTCTGATCCCACCCCGAATCCAGGTTTGCTACGTGTGTCAGGAACCCCTGGCCATTACATAAACTGCACTGGCTCTTTCTTAACACACTGGACTTAACTGCACTTTACAGTGCCACTTTATTCATAAACAATAGAGCATGTAATCTTCAAATTACTGTTCAGCATCTTAGTAATTAGATCATAACCCTGTCACAACAGTCTAAAAGTTCAGCTCACCTTTGCTCGGTTCCACAATGCTAGTGAAGGTGCAATTCCAAGCGGATGGCTCAGTGTTTTTGTTCAAACGAATCTCTGTCTGCACCTGTACACAGTACTCCATACCACTCTCCAGGTTTCCAAGAGTTAAACTCTGGTTCTGTGTGCGCTGCTGGTCAAATATGGAGAAATAACTTTAATAAAAAAGGTTTCCATTTGTTCCTCATCCGTGACTCAAGCACTCTGTTCAGCGTGATCAGGTCACAAAATACAATATTTAAATCTTGGTTTTGTCCTAGGCAATCACTCAATCTTTCCAAACAGTCAGACAACATTTAAGGGATCATGAAAATACTTGAAGATATGAGCCGCTGCTGGATTAAATTTTACACCATGAGGATGCAGATAGTACCGTTTCCACTCCGAAGAAGAGATAGGAGTTTTAGTCTAACTCAGGGGTTTTTAAAGTCAGACATTGTGGGCCTCTCCCAGTCAAATCTTGAAACTCTTCCCTGACTTTTGTCTGAGGCAGAGCTGCTCTGGAAGCAGAAATAATCGCATTGTGTTGATTTAAACCTGAAAGGCCAGAGAGACAAGTAACAACAAGCACAAACGACTGCCGTGAAAAGGATCTTCTAAGGTTTAACTCAATCATTGAGACTATTTCTCCTTCCAGATAAACTCTGCCTCTGGAAAATATTTAGTTGACCAGTTGAGTCTATATTACATACAGGTTTAGAGGAATTAAATGTAATCCTTCATGTGAAGATAGTGGTCATACACAACACAGTGTGTGGTTTGACATAGGGGCGAAATTGATTTCTTACCACTACTGCCTTTTCTTCTTTTTGTTTCCTCCACAAGACTCTGAAATGAGCATCGTAGAATTTTTGGATATCATCGATTCTTGAGCTCCTGTCAGCCTTAGGCAGCGAAATGTTGATTTGGATGCAGTTGCTACATCCAGCCAGTGAGAGCATTGGAGGACCTATTTTGGCTAGTCACAAGAAGAAAAAACAAATGTATGCACAGAGAAAGGATGTGATGTGATATCTGTACAGCGCCTAAATCTGTCAGAATACGATCTTAAACTTGTTTTCTTGTTATATATATATATATATATATATATATATATATATATATATACATACATACACATACACACAAACACACAGACACACACATATAACAATGTGTAAATTAGGTTATTATTGATATATGATTTATGTATGAGGGGAATCCAGCACAAATTCACTTTAATAAAGACACCGGCCTTCCCCATCAAAGCGTGAAGGTGCAATATTATAAACTTCACTCACTTTAGGTCACAGATCAGAAAAAGAAAAAGTTTCTTACGCTGAATCACTATTATTCATTTCTCTGTTTTGTAGTCAGCATACAGATATCCTATGTCATAAATAAAACAAGGAAGCTTACTCGCAAATTTTAGATTTACTAAAGATATAGTTCGCACAATGCATGCACACACTATGTAGCCACGAAGCCACGCCTCCTACAGGTGTTGTTCCACTCATTCCATTTTTTTAAAATATGCTGTGAGAGAGGCTTCTATCAGAATTTGAGGGTTGGGTTACCCTTTAACTCTTATCTATCGGAAATAATCATAATATTTCATTTATATAACTCCAGGATAACAAGCATGAAACTCAAAAGACGCTCAAGTTGACGTACTTTCTTCGTAAGGGGTAAAGAAGACTTTGTTGGACTCTTGAGACAGGTTTTGTTTGTAAGATGCCTGGACAGTCAGCAAATACTTTATGCAGCTGTTAAGCTTCAGCTTAAATGATGTCTTCGTTGTGTTTCGTAGCTCTGTCCATTCTTTCCCAGCCACACTGCTAAGGAGAAACAGAGCACAGACATTTTGTTTCATGCGTCACTGCTCTCAGCATGGCAGGAATATTGCAGGAATATAGAAGGTAACAAACGATAACATGATATTTGATAGTATTGCATAATTATTGGCAGATATATTGGTGTCGGTAATTAAGAAGAAATTGCAATAGAGAAATTCCAGTGTTTGATGTTATTTTTGAATTGTTTGTCCACCAGAGAGCAGTTTATTTCTGTCAAATGTCCAGTTCAGTACATATCTTGATCACCTAGTTGAGCTCTAGTTTTGATAGTTCCCTGATTACAGACATTTTGTGTTGAATGAGTGTGTTTAGGCAATACAAATACTGTTAATCCTCAGATTTGCCAAAAATATGAAAAACTCTCATAAGTTTTCAAAGTATAAACAGGTAAGCATTTAAAATGTATCAGGTATATATACTCATTGATTGTAGGTAAACCTAATACAACAGTCCTATAATAAATCCCACCTTTGTGAAACTTTTGTTCAGTTTTTCTAAATAAATTGGGTGGACAAAATATAAAAAACTAGCTAGTTAAACTAAAAGTTCAATTGACCATTCATAAAAACACAGTGTATCAAGGTTACCTTTGTCAAAGAAAACATTGTTTTCTACTTCAGGGTGTGGGCCGATACAGTGCAGTACCAACAAGTCTAAAAAATGTACTCCCATTTCAAATTGATTCAATATTCCAAATCACACAAGGGAGAGGAATACATTTAAACAAATCCCTGCGGGGATTACAAAAAGTGTGACTGGAGGAACTGTGAGGGCCAGGCTGAGGTGGAAACGATCACCTTCCCTTTACTGCCATCATACAGAAAACATATTGTCACCCACACAGAATGTAGGGGAATACATAATGTGCCATTATCAATTTCTGTAAACCAAATGAGTGTGCTCTGCTCAGGATTATTGTATTTTAGTGAGCACACATTTTCTACATAACAAAAACTTGATATGGTTGGGATTATCCTTTATTGTCTAATAATTTTATTATTGTCAACAAATCTCATTAAAACACAAAAACTTCAATTTATTTCTCCATTTTACAATTGTGTTCTTACTTCCCCACCCCGTCAAATCCATTAATTCTTTCTGATTTTTTGAGCATTTTTTCAAGCGTGTCAAACCTTTGACTGGTACTGTACATCTGCACTAACGATTAACAATGGATCAAATGAATAAGTGTAAAGTGAGAGGTGTTATTCCTACACATATGGACACTCAGCCATCTCAGGGCATGCATAATACCAGAGCCCTAGAACTGACTCACCTAAATGAAGCCCTCATTAATGTTATTAATTCCACCTGTGATTTCCTGCTTTGAAAATATCAAAAAGTCTGCATATAAAAAGGACGTACTGATTTTGATGGCCCTGTGAATTCAGCAGAAACAAACAAACTAACTAACTGTGTCTGTCTGCTGTTAAGTGCAGAGAAGGTAGTGTACAGTGGGCTATTAGAACATTTTTGCTGAAAACTTTGACAAAGAAAGACTATGAGAACGCAGAGACAGAATCAAAACAGTATATTTGAAGGCTAGAAAACCAAAACATTTCATAGAGTTCCATAGAGCAGAGGGGAACTGCAGAGTTCATGATAATTCTCTGTGGGTTTGTCACTTTGAGCATCTATCCATTGTCGATCCATTGTTATTATGAACATTTTGATGATAGCTGCTTTAGACCTTCCCACATTATGGGCAGATCATTTTTGTGTGGCAAGCAATACTATTATCAATCATTTTTTGTGTCATTAAAGATGCAATAATCAATATTTGATAAATGACCAATGATGATAAATGATTCTTTGTTTACAGTTGATAAACATGTATAGTTTTTAGACTGAGAAGAAGCATTCTTGATGTGTTTTCTTTCTGAAGGCGAACTCTTAGACTTTGGAGCTGCCGAGATTTGCTCTCTTATTTTAGCATGAAAATATGCAAATCTCAGCAGCTCCAGTCAGCTCTGCTGAATAATGCATCCCCCTGTTTGTATGTCTTTACAGGTATTTAAGGGCAATAAGGATAATTCATCATCATTGAATACTGCATCGTTTTCAAGCCGTACTTTGTCTTAGAAATCTTTACACTGTCTGGTAGTTTCCCGCTTTAGTTGTGCGCAGTCCTGCTACGGAAATGACGGGAACGCACATTTAGGACTTTCATGAGTTCACTTGAACTCCCAAACCGCAGTCTGTTTGTCTCTGCCGCTGTTTGTCACGTACAACCATGATGTGACCTGACATTACAGTGGGTACGGAAAGTATTCAGACCCCTTTGAATTTTTCACTTTTTGTTTTATTGCAGCCATTTGCTAAAATCGGAAAAAGTTTGTTTTATTTCTCATTAATGTACACTCAGCACCCCATCTTGACAGAAAAAAACAGAAATGTAGAAATTTTAGCAAATTTATTAAAAAAGAAAAACTGAAATATCACATTACATTACATTTAGGCATTTAGCAGACGCTTTTATCCAAAGCGACTTCCAAAATAAGAACTTTACATCAAGTGCATAGAACCATGATTGAAAACAACAA